>OX457036.1:70036179-70138679 GCA_949752735.1 Lumbricus terrestris
CATTAATCAGCATACCATAACAAGTACATAGTGTACAGATAACTATATATAAGAATCCCACAGACACGTAGAGCCTGTATATCTACCGAACGAGTTCCGTCTAGAGCTTAAAGAATGCAAGACGCTCGGAGTCCCATCTGGACCACGTTGCATAGACAAAGAAGAGAAGCGGGTATTTCTAATAATATGCTCACAGTTGAAGAGATTCGATGCAGACAAACCTCAAGGCCTCGCAGTTCCTCGCATGGATGGGACTCGTAGGATGTCCAACTGTCCATGTCTCCTACTTGTCCAGCAGCGAAACGAATAGGGACAAATGTGTTTCAATTGGAGAGGACATGTCTCATCTGATGAAATCTCAGTTTCTGTGCTTCGCTTCCACAGGTTGTTAGTGCACCGATGCATACAACGGTAGAGTTTTTCGTTATCGAACACGAAAACGAAATGGTAATTAATGAAATTCGGACGTTTCAGTTAACGAAAACTAAGTTAAAACTAAAATACGCAGACAACGGAAACTAAACCTAAAACAAATTTGTAGCAATCATAACTGAAAAAATTATCGAACGACATCTAAAACTATATTTAGTTAAAAACAAAATTAATTTTTTCCTTGCAGTTTTTGGTTACTTACTTAATCTGCTAAATGTATGTAGCACAGAACATTGATCGAGTGCTGGAATAAAATGTTGATGCTCTTCAGACACCAATAACTCAACAATTTTGCAACTTTCTTTATGCATTGACTTCTAACTTTGAGAATACAATTAATTAGCTTACTAAAATTAGCTTACTAAAACTAAAACTAGAATTAGTTTACTAAAATTAAGATTAGCTTGCTAAAACTACAAATAGAATTAGCTTACAAAAGTGCAATTAGAATTAGTTTACTAAAATTAAGATTAGCTTACTAAAACTACAACTAGAATTAGTAATAACATTAAAATTAGCTTACTAAAACTACAACTGAAATTAGCTCACTAAAAATTGAAATTAACTTTCTAAGACTACAACTACAATTAGCTTACTGAAACTAAAATTAACTTACTAGAACTAAAACTAAAATTATCTTACTAAAGCTAAAATTGACATTAAACCTATAACTGGAATTAAAATTAGCTTATAAAAGACTAAAATTAATTTTCTAAAATCTGAACTAAAATAAGCCTACTCTAACCGAAACTAATATCGAGGAACAATGAAAATTAAAACTAAAAATCTGAATTGCCAATCATATATAGCCAAAACAAAACAAAACAAAAGATAGATGAATTACCCCTTCTAAATTGCTTGTCTGACTTGGCACAGGCGGCTAACATAGTTTTGTCATATCATTGCCTACCTAAATAATTTATCTTGCAACCCTGTGTATTAGCATCCACGTTACCCGGAGTTACTAAGTCGAACCCAACTACCATGGAAGAAGGATGAGAAAAGTCTGCAGGAAAGCCTATAATTATAGCCTTGAACTTCTTCTGACTCGATGAGTCAGGACCGGTTAATTTGCACGAAGAATATTTATGGAGATGAGAACTAAGAGCAGCATTTGTGTTTCATTTCGATGAAACATGGACACAGATGACGTCGTAATAAAAGCACGCTCAGAGAAAATTGTTGTTTTTGGATCAGGTTACCACAAACGATCATGGAATCAGTGGACGCCGCAGAGACCTCCGAGTCACAGGCACAGATGAACACATGTTACATCAGCTCCTTTATACATATATACATAAACACAACACATATATGTATGTATGTGCGTGTATATATATGCATACTCTCTCCTACTCCTCCTCCTCTGCGTCTATTCCGAGCCCTCGTACCGTAGTCATTAAGTTGGAACTTAAAACAGCTTACACAGAATAACGTGTTTCATATGCGCCTCTAAATGAGCCTCAGCCGATAAAAGCCGACTGGATGCTGGTTTAGATTGTCGCCCATCTATCATGCAAGACAATGTAAACTAGCCGAGGAGGCTGCAGCCTCTGTGGTTAAACGGGCGCTGCATAAACCATCTGTTACACCGCATGCATTCCACGCATGGTATATACACATGTATGCAGTCTAGTTTATAATTTTTATTATACAGATGTCTGCATATATTATATACTATATACTATATATAGGCCCCATAATCCATATGCAGCAAAACGTCGAAACACGGTTTCCGATCCTTCATTTAATGCCTTCAAACGCATGCTAACAGCTGCAGGTTCCATCAAAGCATGCAGTTCTACGACAACAGTGCAGTGCTCTACCTCCATGTACTTTTTAATCCGCTATACCGCTTCATGCATAAAACTATAGGCCTAAATGAACCTGAGGAGGAGTACCAAAGTGTCCATTCTTAGATAAGCACTATAGCAGCTATAGACGGCTTCTTCTTCATCTTCGTTGGGTTACTGTTTTTGTTGCTATTTTACACAACTATGCAATATCAAGGATGATTAGCGTTGCATCATGACCCCCTTCTCCTCCTTTCTCTTTCTCTTGTACACAGGTTCATAATTATACACTAATTCCAATTAATGTCGTCATTCTTTGCGTTGTCCAACTCTTTCCTCCATGGTCTTTGCAGTAACCCCCCTTCGTCATCCCTCAAATTACATAACTCTTTGTCTTCCTCTTGGCCTTCTCCCCTCCCCCATTTTCCCATAGACTATAGTTCCTATGACAGAATCTCCTCTGATTATGTGACCTAACCACTCTGTCCATGGCACGTAAAGAAATGGCGTTGTGCGTATAACATTATGTGCCGGTTAATTATATCTTTATTGAACGAATGGACAAGCTAGAAACGCTGGACCTCTGCTGCTGCAGTCACAAGCATAATATGATAAACGGAGTCACATTTCCAGAAGGAAAGATGTAGATGATCACTGATGGCAATAGTGGTGATGATGATCGATGATGATGATGATGATGATGATCGATGATGATGATGATGATGATGATGATGATGATGATCGATGATGATGATGATCGATGATGATGATGATGATGATGATCGATGATGATGATGATGATGATGATGATGATGATGATGATGATGATGATGATTATGCTAATGATGGCAAATTGGCAATGACGATGATGATTATAATGAAGACGATAATGCTGCTGCTGGCAATGGACGATAATGATGATGACGATGACGATGTTGATGATGATGACAACGATGATGATGATGTCGGCGACGATGACCCCTATGATAATAATGTTGTGACTGAGGTTGGCGATGAAAGTGCAATCAACGAGATTTTCATGACTACACAACACCACACTACACTTGACTACACAACACACATATGCAAAATTGATTGTTTGCTATGCTTATGCGTTTGTTCAATCGAAATGCTTCAGCCACTTAGCGTCTTATGATGTCGGTGACAAAACTGGCAAATTTGATGAGACCAGGCCTTCAGTCGGGGGCTAAAATAAGCTCGGGTTTGATTCCTTGATGACTCAGTTTCCGCAGATTGGGTTCCACTCATCAGTAACAGATCTTACTGCACCAAGTGACCTTGTCCAATAGACATATTATATCATAGCTTCGTCGAGTCTGTTTAAGTCATGTGATCCGATATATATATATATATATATATATATATATATATATATATATGTCTACATATATATATATATATATATGCACACATATGTATATATACATGATACGTTGTCATCCAAGATGACTACAGCTACCAGTCAGGTCATCAACAATTAAGATGACTGCAAAACGAAGAAACAATCACGGCACCAGCATACATGTACATATCTCTGATATAACATGTACTATAATATGGGGTCGCGTTTAGAGTTTATGTAATACTGCGTGCGTAAGTCCTAAGTACATTGTTATAGGAGCAACCCGCTTTTGGGTCTGTTCAGCTAACAGTATCAAATTAAGAATAATTATAACATGAAAGTGCGCACGCGTCTTTCCTATAGCCACCGCATTATGGTCTCAGCCCTGGACATCAATTAATATGGAGATCGACATGTTAAGATACTCTGCCACCGCTGTCTGTTTCAAAAGTTAGTTTAGATACTCCTCGTTTATGGACCGAACTAATACGACACTCGAATCATAATTGTGCCTATACATACATACATACATGCATACATACATACATACATACATACATACATACATACATACATACATACATACATGCATACATACATACATACATACACACATACATGCATACATACATACATACATACATACATACATACATACATACATACATACATACATACATACACACATACATGCATACATACATACATACATACATACATACATACATACATACATACATACATACATACATACATACATACATACATAGTTTACATACATACATACATGCATACATACATACATACACACATACATGCATACATACATACATACATACATATACATACATACATAAAGTATTACATATATACATACATACATACATACATACATACATACATACATACATACATACATACATACATACATACATACATACATACATACATACATACATACATACATACATACATACATACATACACACATACATACAGCCGGATGCTCAAGTCGTGCGTCGAACTTCTGGCCCCTTTTATCAGCGTGATGTTCAATTGCTCTCTTCAGTCTGTAACGTTTCCAGTGCTCTACCGAAGACTTAGTGCCTATGTCACACCTCGTCTTAAAAAACCGACACTTCCGCGTGAGGTGGTATCAAGCTACCGGCCAATGTCAAATCTAATTTTAAAAAGTCAAAGCTGCTCGAAAGGGTGGTTTGCAGACAACTGGTAGAATGTCTTATGTCGGCCGAGCTTCTTCCGAAACATCAATCGGCGTATCGGAAATTCTACACAACAGATCTCCAGACATCGCTTCTGAACATGGGCGGAGTTTATCAGGGGCCAGTGGGCTAAGCCCCCCAAGAAGCCCAGAGTCATATTTTTTACCATGTAAATGGTATCTTCTTTCGGGCTTAGCCCCCCCCCCAAGAACATCCAACCAATGACTTAAAAAAGGTCATCAACGTTTTGGCCGGGAAATACAAACATAGTAATTTTCATGAGATGTGAACTTTTTTGGGCAGACACGAAAAATATTGTCGGTGCCGCGCGTTCTGGACCAAGTTTTTTCAGCCCCCCCAAATCCCCCCCCCCCCAGAAACCAAACTCCGCCCATGCTGCTGAAGGTGTTCACTGACTTGATTGAGGCGACTGACGGTAGTGATCACGCGCTGCTGGGCCTTCTCGATCTCTCGGCTGCGTTTGACATTGTCGATCACGACATCATGATGGAGCGACTTTCTCGAACGTACGGCGCACGCTCGGTGGCGCTGGACTGGATCATATCATATCTACGCGGGCGGAGCCAGTCGCTTTTTTGCAATGGGGTGCGCGTTTTAACCAGCGGTGTACCTCAGGTGTCGGTTCTCGGGCCTCTGCTTTCCTGCTGTATATGGCCGATCTTGAGAGACTTTCCTCTGGAGTGGGGCCATCCTCTCATTGTTATGCCGACGACTCGCAGGTATACACCACTGGTCCGTCGACGACTGCGCCTCAACTGCAGCAACACATGGAGACGGGGGGTAGAGGTAGTAGCTGATTGGTTGAGATCAAATCGCCTCCTCCTGAATCCGGACAAGACAGATTATTTCCTTTGGTGTGCCACTCGTATGAAACGTGATCAACTCAGCAGTGAGTCCCTAAATATATGTGGAATATCGGTGCGGTCTTCTACTGCCGTGAGTGACCTTGGAGTTTTATTCCAGACGGACATGTCCGTGACGCGCCAAGTGGGGCTGACAGTGGGTAGATGCTCTCGCCAGCTGCGGTTGATCAAAAGCTGTGTGCGATCACTGCTCTTCGAGGCTGCAAAACAGCTGTCTTCTCCTTCGTGGTTTTTGAGGTGGACCGGTGTAACAGTCTATTGTCTAGTGCGCCGAAGTACCTGCACGATCGACTACAGTCTGTGCTGAATGCAGCAGCAAGGGTCGTGTGTGATCTTTGGAAATACGATCATGTGACGCCATTACTGCGTGACGTGCTGCATTGGCTTCCAATACCGTACCGCATTGAATACAAACTCTCATTGCTGGTCTACAAGTCACTACATGGCCTTGCACCGGACTACCTCAAATCCTATTGCGTGCAGACGGCTTCGTCAGGTGCTGGACTTGCGCTGAGATCCAGTGTGAAAGGAGATCTGTATGTGCGGAGGACGAGGACACGCTTCGGGCAGCGCGATTTTTCAACTGCTGGCCCCCGCTGCTGGAACAGTCTGCCTACCTCTGTTCGTTCGACCAACTCAGTTGAGGCTTTCAAATCTCGACTGAAGACATATATGTTTTCTAAGGCGTACCTTTGACTGATTGCGTTTGTGTTTGTAGCGGAGCCTTTGTAACGGTATGTGCTGTGCTACGACACCATAGAAATTGTCATCATTACTACTATTATTATTATACATACATACATACATACATACATACATACATACATACATACATACATACATACATACATACATACATACATACATACATACATACATACATACATACATACATACATACATACATACATACATACATACATACATACATACATACATACATACATACATACATACATACATACATACATACATACATACATACATACATACACACACACATACATACATACATACATACATACATACATACATACATACAAACATACATACATACATACATACATACATACATACATACATACATACATACATACATACATACATACATACATACATACATACATACATACATACATACATACATACATACATACATACATACATACATACATACATACATGCATGCATGCATACATACATACATACATACATACATACATGCTGAGGTTGACTATGAAAAGGAGAGTGGTCGTCTCTGGTGTAGAGAAGAGCCTATAGGATGAATTACCTATTGGTTTCTCTCTTTTATATCCAGGGTGAAATATATTAGGCTTGAACAATTTCTGTCGCAACATATTTTGATGGCAAAGAAGCAAACAACCCACTTTGTTTAATCTGAGGTAAAAATAAGCCGTAGAGTTTACAGTTACAAAATATTCTCGTTGATAGTATAATGCCTTGTCTGTCACCTTTATTTAGTTCTGTAAAAACCTGCCAGTAATGTGTGAATAGTCGTAGGCTACAACATCTTATTCTGATTCATTCGCATCACATCACAATATTGCATTTTGGGATGTTTAGTTCTTTGTATTCATATCCAGACTAATGTTGTCAAACGTTCTAGCAAATGATTGACTGAGTGCACCTTTGGTATGATAGCGGGAATCTATCCCGCATCCTACCTGATGCTCTGCTCTTCACGCCAGTGATGCTACCATGATTTTATTGATCCCCCACATGCATAGCAGGAACATTAATTCCAGAAGTCCCTTCTTTATCATGAGACACGGATGCCATAGGTCTTCTGGCAATGAAAACCATGTATTCAACACAACTGGTCCCAAACGTGGAGTTTAATCCCAGAAAAGACCCACAAAGTTGAATCTTTATATCACAGCCTTAAATTCCATGCTTCTAATAAAGCACCACCCGAAAACGCTATCACGCAGAAAGCAATAGGTCTGTCATCGTGAACATAGGCTAAATTGGCAAATTGCAAGAGCCAGAAAAACTGACAAGTGCACGAATAAGTAAAAATTTGTGAAATTATGTCCAAACTATAACTGGAAGAAGAAGTGAAATTATTTGAGAACTAGAAGTAGAAGTAGAAGTAAAATCGCTTCAAGCGGAAGTGAATAAGAACTAGAAGTAAAAATTATTTGAGAACTAGAAGTAGAAGTGGAAGTAAAATCACGTCAACAGAAGTGAATAAAAACTAGAAAAATAGTAAATAGTAAAATTCATCTAAGAACTAAAATATCGCTGCTGCATAACATAAATCGCGAACGATTTAACGCAGTCTGCAGTCCATAACTTTATTATGTGCAGAAGTTTTATTGATGAATGCACCACCGATGGTTTTCAGCTGCAGCGGTCTATACTCTATACTCAACTACTGCAAGACTTTCTCTTAGATGCCGCTGCCGCTGCAGTGGGGAACTCTCTAACAAATTGCCAGGTTACAGGTTCAGCGCGTTACTGTTATGCACGTGGAGGTCTACTTCAAATTAAAATCATATTAGCCATATGCATGTGTGCTCCCTGCGGAGGCGTCTAAACCTGGGAGAATGACACTCGCTTCATCACTGAAAACCTCGGAGGGATTCGGTTGTATGTATAATATATATATATATATATATACATACATGTACACACTTTATATAAATATATAAAGTGTGTATGTAATGTTACATATTATATATATATGATCATGTGTATGTATGTATATATGTATGCATGTTTGTATGTCCGAATGTATGTATGTTTGTTTGTATGCATGTATGTATGTATGTGTATATATGTATGTATGTATGTATGTATGTATGTATGTATGTATGTATGTATGTATGTATGTATGTATGTATGTGTGTATGTGTGTAGGTGTGTATGTATATACATGTATGTATGTATGTATATATGTATGTATGTATGTATCAATCAATCAATCAATCAATCAATCAAATGTTTTATTTGCAACCGAAGTATAACAGGTTTACACATCTTGAACAACGGTTACAAAAAGGGGGCCCTAAAGGGATAAAATAATCCCGCTGTCTAGGGACACCAACTAATATAATGAATTGACGATGTGAGGTGGCCATGACAAAATCGTGCAAAAAATCAACACTGTGATTAACACAAACTGACAAAACAGAATCAGGCAACTTATGCTAAGAGACGTAGAAAAAAGTATGTATGTATGTATGTATGTATGTATGTATGTATGTATGTATGTATGTATGTATGTATGTATGTATGTATGTATGTATGTATGTATGTATGTACGTATGTATGTATGTATGTATGCACACATGTACATGTATGCATCTGCATATTTAACTGCTGATGCTACAAAAAGTTCATTGGCATTTGATAGACGCACGAATAACAGGAGAATCCATCACAGACACGTTCTTGTATACACTTTCCGATAGAGAACGTATTGATAGGACCCTATTCTTTGAAACTGTTTCATTACCGACTCCCATAATTCTTAATACTGTATACAGCCGAAGACATAATTATAATAATATTATAACGTAACTATAGTTGTTATCAATCTTGGATCTATGGCCCATTTAGGCATCAATTATGTTTCTGCAAACACTGTTGTCACTGTTTCAATTGTGTGGACACTATTGTTCCAGTGGCGGCTGATAATGCAATGTAATGCAATGTAATGTAATGTAATGACGACGATTTCTATGGCACCCTAACAGAGCTGTTGCAAGGGCACCTTAAAAATCTAAGCAAACAAACAGTTAGAGACAAGTGACGGACTCAGACAGAGGCAACCACGTATACATATGTGTGTGTGTGCGTGTGCGCGCGTGTGTAGGTGTTAGTGTTAGTGTTAGTGTTAGTGTTAGTGTTAGTGTGTGCGTGTGTGTGTGTGTGTGTGTGTGCGTGAGTGTGTGTGTGTGATGTGTGAGTGTGTGTGTGTGTGTGTGTGTGTGTGTGTGTGTGTGTGTGTGTGTGTGTGTGTGTGTGTGTGTGTGTGTGTGTGTGTGTGTGTGTGTGTGTGTGTGTGTGTGTGTGTGTGTGTGTGTGTACGGCGCCAAAGTGCCACGCAGGTCACGTCATAACCATGGGAGTCATTCAGCAGGTCGAAGAAATTAAATGCATATAGGATATTAAGAATTACAACGAATTTTTGGCAGGTCATAAGGCTGCAGGTCAAGAGTCAAATAGGCAGGTCATAATTATATGGTAGCGCTGCAACTAATTAGTAAAAATCACAGCTTATAAGCATGTAGCTACTATGTTCGGTATATTGTCCGAGTGATATACTTTCGTTTCGTAAGAAGTTATTTCGGTTTCGTATAGGCTATATATACGTTGATGGATAGCCTATACAATCATTGTATTGTATTGCATAAAAACATTTATAAAGCGCCTCTACTAGAGTGAACCGTTCAGAAGCGCTCCCAGTGGACAAGGCCACGAGAGAGGAAATAGGTTTTGATAAAAGAAAATGAGGAGTATGGATTACCAGTCAGAAGTTGAGATCGAGTTTCTCAGTAGAAGGATACAGCGTATAGATGAACCCCATGTAGCCTACGTAGCGTAATCGTAACTGTCATCTCACAACAACTGCAACAGCGACCAACAAGCGAAGCCGTGGAACCAGCCTATATATATATGGTTCACAGGAGGCGCTTAGTAAAAGCAGAATCGGTAGACAGCGTGGATCAAGATCCAAGTACATGTATGATCATCGATGATCTGATCTCATGATTAAGGATTTGATTGTGGTACCTGAAGCCATAAAGACCAACCACGATAGAAGTCACACTAATTACGTGCACTAAGAAAAAATAATAACCATGATTAGTATAACAGAGAATGCCAACAAGAATAATAATAGCATCATCTGCAGATGACGATAAATCTATCATTCGATTACGAGACGTCGCTTCTCGTATTTTGCGAACATAATAACACATTAAATATGTTTCAATTGATCAATACAGATATTGAATATTATTTATTATTATTGTTGTGCACTGTCAACAATTCCATCTATCCTGTTTTATGATCGCGCAAATGCTTCGCAGCCGAAAGCGATTTCATCTGTGTGCAATTCATTGGGAAGATCCAAACAAATATAAGCTTATATATATATATAATATAGGACTGGATATTATCCAATTTCTTGTTTGTAAAATTTATGGAAGGTGCTGCAACTTAAAGAGTCAGGCCATGATACGGGACACTGCATGCATTCATGGAGCGAGGAGTATACTATATAGAGCCTATATATATACACGGTACGTATACGTCTTAAACTTATATAGCCGGAAATTCTTTTAATTTGATTAATTATTATGGTGGCCTAACACTATAACAAATTACACACAAGTTCATTAACAAGTAAGAAAGACTTCCAATTATAGATAGATTTCTAAAGATCATTATCTCAGTCTAGCCAGTCGTGACCAAAATTCCAGACCAAGGATGTCATCTTATAAGCCGTCTTTCTGGGTTGTTTTCTATTCATACTAATACATAGGGCCTACGAACAATGTATTAGGCCTACATGCATGCATACATGCGCACAGTTACGCATATGCACACGTACAGAGTACAGAGTACAGACCTACATAAATACAAACAAGAGGGCTGAGGAACCCGCTCGCCAAAACCTGCAGTGATCAGTTTTACTTTTGCTCCTCTTCCTTTTGCTTAACATTTTTGGTTGCGCTTATAAGTCTGTGGTTTGGATAAATCGTCGGTCATGCACCCGCTGAGAAGGAGAGAGTGCTAATTAATCGGCTGAAGTCTGGAAAGTCATCAACGCATCGTTTGAAGTGACAATTTTTATGAAGCTGGGAAGAACTGTAGCTCAACAAAAACGCAAACATACGTATTTATCATATATAAATGTGCACACATGTATCATAGATACACACATGTATGCATGCATATATACATGCACATGCGTATACATACGTACACACACATTATATATACACACAAGTCATACATACATACTACATATACATACATGCATATATACATACATAGATCAACATACATGCATACATGCATACATACATAAATACATACATACATACATGCATACACATATGGTTATATATTATACATACATACACATATGGTTATATGTCTACATAGATACATATATACAGGGTGACTCAATAGAAAATGTGACACCAGCGAAAATGGAATTTCTCCGCAAATAATCGTGATTATTTTATGAAAATATCAAAATTTATAGAGTAAAGATTTTGCAACAATCCCTGAAAATCTTAATAATGGAATTGAATTGGTTCAGAAGTTACAGCTGTGTAAAAACATTTTTCTATTGTTTTTAATTTCCGCAGGATCACGTTCCATTACATGCGATTTCTTAAATATTTTTCCTATTACAACACACAAAATGATGATGATGCTATATGACATCATTAAGAGCTGCAAAGAAGCTGTTCATGAAGCAGACTGTTATAGTATTTGGTGATATTTTCTATATTTGTGAATCCGTTGCACGATATTCATGAAATTCGCTTGGTAGTCGAAAGCGTCAAGTTTGAAAAGCACATCATGGTTTCGACATCAGATCTGCTGACGTGTGTTACGGCTGCAAAGAAAGACTGCACATCATTCCATTCAGTAGGTCAAGTGTCAAATTTATCGTCGAACTCTCGTTCCCAGACTCATTGAAGAGTGCAGGCATAGGCTATACGTTCTATATATGTTGCTCGCACAACAAGGTTGATTATATATGATGACGCTTATTGCCATAAACTTCAGTAGTTTTTGGCGAAGATTAATAACCAACAAACTCGCCAGACCTAACCCTCTTGATATTATGTCTGGAGAGCTATGCTGGGACGCTGCAAGACATTTCGACCCAATTTGGATAACCTTGGATATATGTGAAGGAAGTCTTGCTGCTAATGTGGGATAGTTGCCGCAGGACTCGACCAAAAAGGTCATGCTGAGCTTCACAAAAAGAATTCGAGCAGTGGACACTCTCATCATACTTTACGAGGAACTGTAAAACGGAATTATGAGGTAGTACCGTAGTGAAAGGTGATATTATTTGGCATGGAAATCTACAAGTGACGTTCATTTTCCGCAGAAATTTGAAAAACACGGAATGAAAGTTTAAACAGCTGTAATTTTTGTAAACATGAAAAGTTTCTAGTGAGACTCTCAGGAATTGTTGGAAATTCATTCCCCTGCAAATTTGGAAAATTGTTGCAGAAATATTTCAATCGGCTGAAAAAGTATTGCATTTTATCCGGTGGGACATTTTTTTATTGAGCCACCTTGTAGATACATTCTTGGACGTATGTATACATGCATAGATTATAACGATAAAACATACGTATAGACTGTAGAATGAATCAACGAGGAAGTGACGTTTTCCCATACCATTGAGCGCACATTGATGATAGATTGTGTTACTGTGTGAATCTTTCTGCTTATTTGACTCTTTGGAGCATATTATTATTATATAGACACGAATGGTCTCTGCAGTCCTTGTATAATTGATTTGACTGAAACCGAAATAGTCTATTCAGATGCTTGGAAATAAAGTATCAGCTTATTATGGTATAGGCCTACTCAACCACCATTATAACTGTCACTAAATTACACAAATCATAATAACAATTACTCTTCGCCTATCCACAAGGCCTGCCAGCAGACGCCTAAGCTATTGCTCAGCGACGAAGCGTCTAGAGTCTAGACTGTCTGGAATCGAACTTCGCCCCTTCGACTTTGTTTTTGGATGACACCTCTTGCATGCTTGTTATTCGTCTGGCAACTCCTGCACAACATTGTTAACACTTTGCAACTGAAATTTCAAATTTACAACGTCCCGTACACTTTAAGCACTGTCTTCATGCATGCATGCACTTGAAGACAGTGCTTAAAGTGTAGAAAAAGAGCTACCGTCACTTCCCAAGCTCCGCTGTCCAAATAAGTGGCAGGACGGCGTTGAGATTTCAAACTAAGTGCCTTGACGCCGTCCATGACCGTCCAGCCACACTTTAATCTCTACTTGAAGAGAAGCTAAACACGGGCGTTAATTACTGCACAATTCAAACGATACTGAAGCAATTGATATGATAATATAATTATTTCATCAATTAGCAGTGTCGCGATAATTAAAAGGTGAATTGCAGCTTGACATCTAGACTAATATAGAGAAACAGATGACCAGAGTGAAATCAGAACTGATCAAGTGATAGAGGCGCATAACATTATGCACTTGTTAACTCGTAATTCATTGAAAACTCAGCAGGGTCGAGGCCATAATATGGCCACTAGGCTATAGGCTATATAAAATCCGAGTACATCTAAATTTTTCATTTATAATATAGTCTATATATGTATAGGCTATATATACACATTATATCACCGACCAAATATAGATTCGTCTGCACGGTGCGTGACACCTCGTGAGTTTCAAGGCAGAACATAGTCTATACATTATTTGGCCTTTTAAAATATATGCCCGCAGCTCTTAGACTTAGTACGAAAACAATAAGTCAAATGATCATCTGTCGTCTTCAAAGATCCCCTCCTTCATCGCAGATAAGCCTATGGAGTTATAGTGCATGTATAGCCTGTATATAGGCCGTATGCATGCATGGGATCATGCATACATGCGCCTGGCCTTACAACAACTCTATATAACAAATTAATCATCTATACTATAAATCTGAGATCTGTGTGTATGTATGTCCGTCCCAAGAAAGGTTCTGAAACTCCTGAGTTTCTTTTGACTAAACAATTTTTAAATAACTCCTACCCAAATTTGTAGGTCAATGTGACTATTTTCAGTTCTCAATTCACTTTAAATCCCGAGTTATGGACATTATAAATGTCGGCCCATAACTAACGCTAAATTAAGACGCCATTAACCGTCGTATACGTGCATCAGCATTGGTCCGAAGCCAACCACACTACGTCTTGGCGATATTTAATCTCTTTTGACGACGTCATTTCAGACGTCATTTTTGCCTGTGGTCGTGACTTAAGTCGTTAAACGATTTGTAATAATAAATAATAATAACTAAGGTAATGATATTATAAATTGATGACCGTATACAAGGTAAGAGCAAAGTAATCACAAAAAACAACAAATCTAATTAATGTCGTATTTAGACATTTCTTCTTCTTCTTGACGTTCTCTGCCCTCAGGCAGGTTCGTATGTCCGATGACGCCACTCTTCTCTGTTCTGTGCCTTTCTTTTAAGTTCACTGTATCCATCCTCTGTCAGCATCCAGTCCAGCAACATTGTTCTTGGTCTACCCCGCATCTTTTTCCCCTCCATTCTTCCCTCAATGATGTCTCTTAGACATTTATGAAGTGCCAATAATTGGCGGTCTCAGTGCAGAAACCACAGGGAAGGAGAAATGAAACGCGTAGGCTATAGGTCTAGGCAAGGCCGTAGCTATGGAAGTGGGTCGGTGTAGGGGCGTGGTGTGATGTGGTTGTAGGGGCGATAATGCGAACTTTGCCGGGAATGCTGTGTGAGGATGAGTGGAGCGAAAAACAAAAATTTCCCGGGCAACGCCGGGTAACACAGCTAGTCTAATATATAAAGCAAAGTCCTCTGTTTGTTTGTATTCTGTCCCAAGAAAGGCTCTGAAACTCCTGGGTTTTTGGTTGACTAAACAATTTTTTAATAACTCTTACCCAAATTTGTAGGTCAACGCGACTATTTTCAGTTCTCAATTCACTTTAAATCCCGAGTTATGAACATTTTAAATTTCATGCGATAAGCGCCTATAGGTTTAAGAAGCCATTCGCCTTTGCAACGTTAACACGTTAGCTCAATTTCACTTCCTTCCTTCAAAAAGCGGCTAAAAACTCACTAATTCTTCTTGGCTTTCCAGCACACGGATCTCTGACTACATCTTCCTCTGGTGGCTGACTATCCGCGCCTCAGATTCACATTTCGGTGTGGCCTTGCGCGCGCTACAAATTTATTTAATAATAATATTTTTTAATAATAACACTATGACGCCCAAAGATTTTACTTCCCTGGTAAAATCTTTGAACACGCCTCCATTGCTTAGCAGACGTCATGACGTCAGATCGACGGCATTCTCGCCGCTCTCAGAATAATTACCTAAGTTACTAAGAGGCTCGCTTAGACTTAATGCAGAAACAACAGGAAAGGAGAGGGCTGTGGATGTGTAGCTATGTTTAGCCTATACGAAAAGCCGAAATTTTGCTATTTTCATACATTCGCGCAGTTTCGGAGCTTTACACCTCAACCTTGCAGAGAGAGAGAGAGATACAGTGCGACCAAGGCCATCACGCCCACAGTCAGCACACACACACACACACACACACACACCCCGTCCAGCAGGGGCGTGTAGGGTTTGGTTGTAGGGTGGGTGGGTTACCTTTCTTTTAGTCGTTTGTCCAATTCTCACTGAAAATACACAATTTTACCTGACAAAAAGTTGATGACCTTTTTTAAGTCATTCGGCCAAAATTTCGGGCAAAAAGAGACCATTTCTCCGGAAAACCATACAATTTTCCCCGTCCAAAAAGTTGATGACCTTTTTTATTTATTTTTAAAATATTTTTTAGTCATCATAGACACTACCTTTTAAAGGTCTGCCGAACTGATGGGGGGCACGTCCACTTTCCATGCCACAATGGCTGGTGAGAAATAATTTTCTAAATGGGGGCCATGGCCGGATTGCCTCCTTGGATCCGCCCCTGGGTGGGTTAACCAAATTGCGAAGAGCGAACCAAAAATTATCGGTCAACGCCGGTTACCCCAGAGGCGAAAAACTAAAATTTCCCGGGCAACGCCGGGTACAACAGCTAGTAGGCGATAAAGCTGCGGAGGTTATCAAGTAACGTCACGTAGGCACACACGTAGGCCTACGTTAGTCCTCCAGCCTTTGAGCCTGCATGTTGGTGGCAGATGATCCAACTGAAATGTCCTGTATGGCCTATAGTATACTGCTATGTGCCTATAGCATGCGCACGATGAAGTTTCGGTCGGTATTCGCGAGCAAAGAAGCTCAACAGCAATATTAATAACATTAATAAATGCGACGCTTATTAAGCTTCATTCGAATCTTCGCAATCTTTGTAGAGAAATCAACCTAAACAATTGATAGCCAACACTCGCTTATATGACTTGCTCTTTCACAACCCGTCATCACACATAGCATCCGCCATTGCTGCTGGGTTGCATGTCTGTCGTCCTACGAAGTGATGCCCTATTATAAAGGACCTTAATTGCTGTTCGCTCTTACACCTCTGCGCTATCTGCTATTGTTTTCATATTATAGTCTTTGCAAACATACACGTCTTTTACAACTTTATATAGGCAATCATTTCCTACAAACTGACTGGAAAGTCGGCGATCCATGTTCATCACTCTGTACACGGGTTTTGGTTGACTACGGTTTCCACTGCGTCAACGTCTGTTTGACGTTGTTAGAACAACTACAGCATAGGCTTGCTGTTGTAGAAAAACGATTTGTTATCGTTTTTTCATTCTTCTCAGAAAAATTCGGTTTTTTCGTTTTATATTGTTCTTCTCGCTTTCTTTAAAAATGTTTATGTGAACACATTTATTTCATGATTCACTGTCGGTAGGCCAATTGTTTTCCTTAATTTTATTTTCGTCTGAGCTGCATGTCTCGGTAGGATTCCGCTAATTCGGGTCACTATATGAAACCATTTTTACTTAGTTTAGGCCCATTGTTGTGTTATTGGCTTGCTGATTAAAGCGAAATTGCGTAAACAAGGTTTTCAATTTTAAACTGCAGTGCAAAATGTAGGCCTAACAAAGTTCAATAATTTTTAGACTTCTGTTTTTTTCCGTTTTTCCGTTTTTCATTGGGGGGGGGAATAAAACGGCGTTTTATTCCGTTTCCCCCGCTTTTATCGTTGTTAGCATATATGGTTAGAACTACTACAATCGATAGACTACAGTAGGTTACCGTACTTTGTCCTTCATCGACTCGGTTTGGATTTGCAATGTGCATAGTGGAGCATAAACCCTTAACGGTTTTCTGAGATAATTGACCCGTTCAGGCTTCTCCTTATATAGGTTTTCTAGTTCCGACGAACTCTAGAGCTCTGTTCTTTTCTGCTCAATTCTCTTAAACCTTTGTCACATCCTTCCTAGCGCCGCCCTACCCCCCTCCCCCGTAAGGTCACAACATATGACACGCGACTCAGGCCACATGATCTCACAGTATACCAAGATTTTATTATTTATGCCAAAAGAAGTTTTATTGTGAGAATTTTTGCATGACTTTGAATAAAATAAATGTTTAATTTATTTACTTATTCTGTACATAAGCTCTAATGATATGCGTTTGCTTGTAGTTTAATAAATAATATTCTAACTTATTTACTGATTTACCAGAAACGTAGTCATGCTACAAAGGGAGGACTGTCAGAAGATGGTCTGTCGATACAGGAGGCTATGCAGCGGGCGGAAAATAGCCGAAAATCTCTCGTCCTGCGTCCTTCCTTCGACCGTTCGTTCATCCACCGCAAGTTGTAGACAAAGTCTCCGCCCATGAGGCCTAGGGTGGGTAGGCCCCTATTCACAATTTTGCAATGAATTTGCACTGTGTGCAGTAAGTGATCGTTACAAGCTTAGAAACTGCTTTCGCCGCAGTTTCGCGTCTGCTTCTTAAGCAGAAGGAAACCTGGAATAGCGGCTTCAATATCCTATATACTGCACGGACGTACTGTTACGTACACAGAAATTAAGTTGGTTTCATGTAGGCCTATGCACTGCAACCATGCATTGAACCAGTACATTTGATTGTAAATGCCATGGTGTTTGCGCGCACATGAACACCCACACACGCACACATACACACATGCATTATATATATGTCATGTATATATTATGTACATGTGAATGTGTGTGAGTGTGTGTGTGTGTGTGTGTGTGTGTGTGTGTGTGTGTGTGTGTGTGTGTGTGTGTGTGTGTGTGTGTGTGTGTGTGTGCGGGGGATGGAAATACCTGTTAAACAATCTCTTTCCGTGTTCATTATACATGCCCGTGCCGATATGAAAGCTGTCAAGCAATAGTCACGAGAAGGCATTGTAACAATGGCATCATAGAGAGTGGTTTATATAGGATATAGAATGCATGCAGCCAATTGAGGTATACCAACTACTGTCCTCTGTTTTAAGCTGCAACCCTCGTATAGAACTATAGATAATATAGAGTCTATACCTCCTGATATATAGGCAACATGTATACGCCTATAATAGGCTACCTCTTGCTTGGCATGCATGCAATCCCTTGCAGAACACTGGGAACGGTGAGCAGTAATTATATACTATAATATATATAATTATTATCTTATATGCATGCGAAATAAGCCTGGATTTCGTTGATGAATGCATTCGACCCTAAAGAAGATTTTTTACGATCATGATTTCGATTTTTGATCACATGCGATTGATGAGAAACTATAAACGACGACGACGACGAGGCATGCAGGAGAGGTGACGTCATCGTCAGTGACAAACGACCACCACCCCGACCCCCTATAGCTAGAGACCCTTTTGTGCTCGTCTCCGAAACATTGATCAAATATGATTTTTAAGCATCTCTTAAAGAATTTGAATTCGACATGAGAAGCTTCGTCGATCGGTTAAACACATGTGTGCATACTCGTTTATCGTTGGACAGTTCAAAGGACTGCAGTAGTCAACGCCTATGGGGGGGGGGTACAGTCGTGTTTGCGGGGTCCCTGCTGCATGCAGCGGCAGAGAAGGTGTGGATTAATCGAAGGAACTTTTGGGCATATACCTTTGTGCTCCTTTTCGCCCTCTGTGTCTCGGTTTATGTCACCACAGCTGCGTCATCCAATCTCAAAACAATCAATCTATCAATTATTTTGTTACTGGAATCTGCTTGTGTATAGTTTTGTTTGTATACACATTATTGTAGAATACATACACTTGCATATATATATGTATATATATATATGCATGTATATGTGTATATATATACTAATTTACACAGAATGACGGATTTATGGCTGAACATAACGATATCTCTGCCTTATCTAAGCGCGTATACGATTGACATGGAACATTTTGCGAACGTGGTCTAGTTTAATCACAACGACGGTTCGCAGTCCTAATAATTAATTGTTATCGTTACTTTTCTAATTTTGTTCCGTTTGAAGCAAAGCCTTGGTCACAAGTGTCGGAGGCTTAAACCCCTCTCCTGCATGCAATTCATCTGTAGCCTTAAAACAGTACTTTCTCAAAGCGAGGTTGGGTCGGGAGTGCTCCTGAGTAGTAGCCTTGAAGTGGCGCTGCATGAACATCCATAGTGAATGAATGAACGAATTTCACGCTGAGCTGCCACGAGAGTCGTCGTCACTTATGTGGAGTTCGAATTTTGCAAATGTTAGTCTATTACACCCATAGGTTTCTTGGCTGAAAATTATGTTCGTCTCACAGAACTCGTCTTCTCAGCTGCTGGTCTAAGTCGCATCTAGCATTTAGCTACACTCAGCTCCTTCGTGGGGTTCCTGTAAGGCGCTATATAAATTGAAATATTAATACGTATACGTAGGCCCTACGCACATACATAGCCTACACTGCATTCGTTTAACGATGGTAAAAATGGAAAGCACTGTGAGTAGGACTTGAAGGGCGCCTAACTGGCTGCCAGACAGTTGAATATTCGACTTCTGTTGCCCTAATGACGTCTGATCATCCGTGCAAGCTATGGTTTCCAATTATACTGCAGTGCATCAGTGTGAAGAAGTAATAACTAATCATAAACACGAATGACTTGTCTTATGCGGAAAATGATGAAGGCAGAGTCTGAACGGGATGAGAGGTGGAAATAGGAAGCAATGGGACAGAACTTTCTACAGAGTGGATGAGTCCAATTTATTTCCTCATTTCTACAGCGCCCCCTCAAGCTCTCCACTCAGAGGCGCTCCCGACTGCAGCGCGGACACTGCATCGGAGTTTCACGCTGAAGCGCCCGAGCAATTGTGAGTGAAGGACTTGCTCAAGGTCCCTACACGGCGGCTTGAGCTGGGTTCGAAACTGGGACCCTCTCCTCGGTGGTGTGTTAGTATATTTAACTGTCTGACTTCAATCATCTTATTCAGTTATACAAAGTGTAATAGTGCATCGTTACACGTAACCATTTGTACATGAGCAATATTATTATAATTATTACGCTTATCTGCCATGGTAATTTTCATCGTGGAAGACTTGGTAGCACCTTAGTTATGGCGCTATATAAATTTCAGTTAATACGACATACAGGCTATACATCTATTTCATCTATATTACACAGGAGTGTATAATTATACCGAGATGCCTAATTACAGCTGATTGCAAAGGGTACATGTAATTACATGCAAAGCAAAGTGACTTAATAAAGCTGCTTATAGGTCTAATGACATATAGGAGTGAGCGATCATTTGCAAGTTGATGCTAAGCAGTTACATTTCATTATGCACCCGTGTTTGAACAAAACAATGATACATGAACGAAAGAGCGATATTATGTAACTCGCGTACACCAGTTGAACTGCGCATGAGCGGAATATTGGTCTCTCTCTCTCTCTCTCTCTGTCTCTGTCTCTGTCTCTGTCTCTGTCTCTCTCTCTCTCTCTCTCTCTCTCTCTCTCTCTCTCTCTCTCTCTCTCTCTCTCTCACACACACACACACACACACTTTCTCTTTCAAATATCTCTCTACGACTGCATGGATCTGCCTCTAATTCTGTCAATTTTTTCGCTGTCCATTTGGTTGTATTTCTGTCAATTTCTCTGCTAGTCTCTCTGCCTCTGTCTCAGACTGTCCGCGTATAACTTGTTGCCTCTGTCTCTTCTCTCTCTGTGTGCCTGTATCTGTCTCTGTCTCTCTCAGGATGCAACGGCGATGAGGCCTCGATCTCCTCGTAGTATGCGAACCACCACCCCTCCCCCCCACCCCACCACCACCACCACCACACGCACGCACGCATGCACGCATACACCATTAATTACACGCAGTCTGTGTATATCGTAAGCCGAAGGGAGGGCGGCCGACCGGGCTCTCGGTGTCCCGACGGCGGCCGAGGCTGGTTTCCGATTCGGTCTGCGTACTCAGGGACTCTGGCCGGGCAGCGCGCAGTCCCATTAATTTCCCGTCACATGCTGCGATAATACATTGCAACGCGACAAACGACGCAAACCGTGGCCTGTCACGTTGAAAAATTGTTTTCAGTTTGAACGCATCCATCTCTCGTGCAGGAGAGTCGCCCCCCAGTCGAAAAACTCCACATATATTTACATACATATAAATATATATACACACATATATATATATGTATAAAATATATACACACACGCATACATGTAGGCCCTATGTCAGTATAGACGCGGAGTAGTCGGTGTGTGCTGTAACTGGGCTCACGTATGAGAAATGAAGCGGCCTCTGCTCTTTCTCTCTCTGCCTCTGCCTGTCTGTATGTATGTCTGTCTGTCTGTCTCGCTCAGTCTCTTCCTCTGTTTCTGTTTGCGTGTTTATGTCTCTCGACGATGCATTATACGATCTGAATTTTTCTTTTAAAATAATAGAATTTCCATTTCGTATTATATGAACATCTGCGCTACATTTAAAAACAACCAACACGAACGCACGCACACACACACACGCACATACACACACACACACGCACACACGCACGCGCACACACACACACACGGAGCCTTGATATGATGCACGAGTCGTATGATTCGATGACGAAATTTGTTGCTAATACTGTTCTATTATGTTAAATTATCATAGGTCTAAAGTCGTCAGATATTCATAAAACGAATGCGAGATAATTATCAATCATTAACGGGTTGTGAGCTTCTGGCTAATACAGACATATGATCTACATGTATACTTTGCTTTTCGTTACCATATGCGGGCTGTATACGTGCAGATCAAGAAGGTCGTTGTGAGATGGACCATCATAACCTCTCTCCCCCATCACATAAGGATGTTCAAATTAAAGCCGTTGTTACATAATCCAGCTACAGTTGCTGAACGTTTTGTGGGAGATTATTAATTGTGTAGAACTGTAGATAATTGATTAGATTATTAAAAGTAGGCCTAGATTAAAATACGAGCAGTCAACTGAACCAATCCAGAAAAGAAGGTGGTCATTTATATATATATATATATATATATATATATATATATATCCTTGTCTGTCTGTCTGTCTCTCTCTCTGCCTCTGTCTATCTGTCTATCTGTCTGTTTATCTGTATGTCTGTTTCTCTCTACCTCTGTCTGTATGTCTGTCTATATGTGTGTATTTCTCTCTCTGCCTCTGTCTGTCTATCTGTTTGTCTATCTGTATGTCTGTTTCTCTTTGCCTCTGTCTGTCTTACTCCTTTTCTCCACCGACAGCGCACTGGCAGTGAACGCGTTTTATGACTGCAGAATTCGCTAGGGTCGCCAGTTGAGCAGACATTTTGAAACACCCTTCTGCCCTGAAATGGATTTTTACCTAATTCCACCACGCTAACCAATACACAATTGCAATGCGATATTTATATAGCGCCACTTGAAGAGAAACTCATCGGATACGCATTCACCCTAGAAGTCACTGATGGGACCAATATTATTGGGTTAGAAACCGGAGACTTGCAAAAGTTGTATGGACATATGCAAGGAACGGTATGCTACATGTAGTTGTCTTCGCAATATAGACTTGCAGCCGACCCTAGATTACAGACAGGCCTATGCCTCTGCAGCCTGTTCCAGGCTGCGTGAAATGACCGACGAGCAGCTTAAACTGCCAGAGTGCACCCGGGGTGATGGCGTTCGTTCGCTCGTTCGTTAAAGTGGAACATTTATAACTCGTCGATATGATCGGACGAATTAATGAATCCGTCGCATCTGAAAGTCCTAAACAAAACTCTGTGCAGATCGGTGAGCTATTATATTATAATCCTCAACGAATGACGACCATCACACTGCAAACTACATTGCAGACTACTTGTGCACATTATATATACGCTAAACTTGTCTGTAAGTCTAGGCCTATAGGCCTATATTTATAAAAGCAGTGAAGCACACTATTATAGCTAGGCTATATAGCCTGTATATTATATATATTATGCATTATATAATATATATATTTAGCCTACATGTATATAATATAATATTATATCATATTATAATTATTATGTTATATATTACATACGCAATATTATGTAGTAAGGCCTATAGGCCTACATTTTTTATTTTTATGTGTTGTAGGCATATAGGGGCCTATGCATTGCATGCATGTAAGTATTCGTGAGTTTCAGTTTTAGCTTTAGACTTAACTCAACCTGAAGTTGAGCTGAGTTCGAAGCGAAGAGAAATTGATATAAATTATAGTTCTTCTTTTCTGTGAGGTTTTTAACAAAGATTTTGTTTCTTGTTAGCCCCCTATCGACTGATACCTGACATTGGCGATATAGAAGTGCTTAAACTAAAGTTAACTTGTATTTCTGTTTCTTAAGTCCAGTGGTGCTCAGAAACGACTCTGTGCATCGATTGCGATATAGAGTTCTGTTAGTCATTTGAGCATCATTTAAATCATCGCCAATTCCATTAAAATTCTTGTCGTCAGAGTACCAGCTGATGCCAGGTGGCGCCAGGGACGCTGCTATGCGTCACTTAATCAATCCGTGGCTCCTCTTATCATATATGATTCTGGCTATCACGGTCGACCATCCAGTCACCATTGTAAGAGGGAAAACACATTGACTTCGTATACGTAGACTTATACATAGACGCAATACTAAATACCCATGGATGTAAACTCATAGGCTACACAGAGTCATAGACAAAGCCTATGCATAAATCACAAACGTCAACTGTAATTGTATTTGTAATTAGTAGTCCTAACTTCTTTTGCGCTGATGTAGAATGAGCGAGGTATCACACTAATCCGTGGCTCCTCTTATCATATATGATTCTGGCTATCACGGTCGACCATCCAGTCACCATTGTAAGAGGGAAAACACATTGACTTCGTATACGTAGACTTATACATAGACGCAATACTAAATACCCATGGATGTAAACTCATAGGCTACACAGAGTCATAGACAAAGCCTATGCATAAATCACAAACGTCAACTGTAATTGTATTTGTAATTAGTAGTCCTAACTTCTTTTGCGCTGATGTAGAATGAGCGAGGTATCACACTAATTGATGGCACACCAGAAGCAAGCCGTATTGGCTTTCAGGTCAATGCAATACAATACAATATGCGACTGCACTAGTGCACTTTGATAATGCGCTATGTTATGTAATGTAATATAATATGATGTAATGTAGGCCTAATTTGTAATCTGCATAGCGCCACTCACAGCCATAAGCACAATTCTGTAGCGCAACCAGTTCGAGAACCCCGAGAGAGGAAATAGGCCTTAAGAAGAGATGGGTGTAGATAAGTTATGCAACACAAATAAATATTGGGTTCGAATTAATATACATGGTTTTGATGTGAGTTTAATGCATTAAATTGTATATAACTAAATTTATATGTAATTATATGTAATTATAATTATTATATTAAATTAAGCTCTCTCTACGTCTACGACCTTAATGCAGTCACGATATAGGCCCTATAGACCCATGCCTATGCTTCTAAAGCAATTGCGGCAGGTCAAGGAGTGAGCAATGACCCTGTAAGCTTATACGTTGCTCGCTCCATAAATTTAAAGCCGTGGTCTCCCTTGATTGTCAATGCGTTTGTGCTGAGCGTCTCGACTATAAATAATTATTGTGTTTCATGCATCTTTGCTGCAGTCTCCCGCGGGTTCTGATCAAGAAGTAAGCTGCTGTATAGCGATGTATTGTCGGTTTCGCCAAGAACGACCGCGCATATCCCTGCAGACTTATAGGCCTGCGCGTGAGGTCTAGCTTGCACTGGATTCATGTCCCACGGCGCATCTCATTCAGGATCTCATCCTTCCTGTGGCAGTGCATAGGCATAACACTGACAGGACCCTGCTGAAGTTGTCTTAGTTAAATCTTCCATAGCTGTTTCAACCTTCTCAACAGTAGGCCTATAGTGTACAATGTACACTTCACTTTCTTTTAGTTTTTCTCATTATTAGAAGCTTTCGTTTATAAATAATACTCGCAATAACTATGACTGTTATCATCCTATTATACATATTTTTCAAACAGCTTGTGTTCAGCATGTTACATTGGCTTGTTCTTTATGACACGCTGCTGCAAATAGAATAGAATAGAATATAATAGAATAGAATAGAATAGAAAGGATTATAGTCATTATACCTCTTCTGTTCACTTGAATCTCTCTACGATCTATAGCTATTTCCATGCATCGTCAGCATTATGAGTCTCGATCTGTAAATAAACCCAATCTTTGCCTAACTGATTTATGTCTGATGTGCATATAAGCACTGGACGGAGTATTAAAAAACAACTAAATTGCACTTGCTGTGTTATACGCGTCGTTGCCTATCTCGCAATATCTAATACATAGAAATGATTGATCCAACGGCGACATTCTTGAAATCATGCACCTCGGCGAGGCAGCGGAGGACGGCCAGCGGAGGGCGGCGGCGGTGGCTGTGATGCACGAAGGAAAGCCATCTAGCATTCGGAAGAACCGATATCGCTTTGAATACGAAATTACTCTTCTTCGTGTATACAACAAATAAACCTATAGTAGCCTATAGAGCTCCTGAGAATTCAGATTAATAATTATAATCTAAAGACTACTGTAGCGCCTTTACTATGATGCAAGGTATAAATAAATTGTCGCGCAAAGGGAAATGCATACATGTAGGCATAGGCATGATGACGATGGAAGCTATAGATCGTAGAGAGATTCAAGTGAACAGAAGAGGTATAATGACTACAATCTATTCTATTGTAATCTATTCTATTGTAATCTATTCTATTCTAATCTTCCCCATCCCCCACCCACCCCTTACCCCACCCCACCCACGGCACTCCGACCCCACCGGTACGCCACCCGTGAATTTTTTTAATTTCTGAACCACATAGTCGACTAGATGAATCACTGGACAGTCAATATTTCAACTTCTTTTAATTGGCCTATACATGGGCAACAAACCTATCCGATGTGATCGCTGTTCGACAAAAGGGCTTGTAATCATTGCTTTTAACTTTGTATAGTGCTGAGAGATTCAGAGCTTATGGATTATGGTTGAGGTTATGATTCTATTAAGCGCTGCAATAAGTAAGCCATACGAGTAGAGGAGCTACGGCAGAGCATTCCAGAGCAAATGCCTGGTAAAAAGTATTATATTTGGAGCATAAATCGTCCTCTGCACGGTTGTATTTAAATGTATGACTGCCTCTGCTATGCGGTAGTTGCAAATGTCTGGCGCCACCTCTGGAATAACTCGATAATAATAATAATAATATTCGTTTATTCAAATTCAATCTGACACACCGCAGAACGATTACAGGTACAAGTTATAGGCCTACGAAATACGGCCAGCTTCGCACGACACGCACGTCGGCTAGCCTACAACAGGTTCGGTAACATAACACTAATGGCCTAAGTGTTGGAACGCTCCTGATCGGCCAAGCCAGGAGTGGGAGGGGCTATCCTTATTTTTTTTTTAGCAGAACTCGAGTCAAGCAGCACAACAGCAAAGCGCCACTAGCAGCTAACAGAAAATTCAAATAAATTTTTGTCCTGAGCGACGCTTGAACCCGGGTCGCGCGGATGACTCTCAGTTTATTGGCCAACGCTCTCTCCACTGAGCTATGGACCCCCCCCCCCCCAATTCAGGGTTGTTTTAAAGGCATTTTTAGAACTGCACAACCCCTTCTTTTCTTTCCAATCCTGCTCTAAAAGCTGGCACAAACAAATACCATCACCTTCTGGCAATGGCCAAGAAGAGGTTTTACTCCTCACTAGTTCAATCCCGATCTTGTAACCCTCGTCTTCTCTGGAAAACGGTAAACCAACTTCTACATCGGAACTCCTCTAGCCGACTTCCAAACTCTCTACCATCTTCTTCAATCGCTGACTCATTTTGTTCGTTCTTCCCGGGCAAAGTATCCGTCTCTCTCTGCAATCACTCCTCTCAAAATCTACCATCGATTCGATCACCTGCAGATACACCCTCCTCCACTCACGACCTTCCGTCTTCCCAACCTCAATCATCACTATCTGCCTTTAACCCAACATCAGAGTCTGAATTAGTGTCCACTTTATTACAATCTCTCCCAAACAAGCAGTGCGAACTTGACCCTATACCAGGGGTTCTCAAACTGTGGTACGCGTACCCCCAGGGGTACGCCAGGCGCCGGTAAGGGGTACGCGACAAATTCCAGAAATATAATTTTTTTTGAGTTTATGGACTTTGTCCATCTTTCTTTGATTAGCAATGATTTTTCACGTTGCAACATGTAACAGCATCGTCATTTCTTTCTTTCACATCATATAAATAGACTCACACACAATGCAGTGCATGCAGCATATTTATGTTTAGGTCTATTACTATTATTTTGATACAAATAGGCCTTATGTATAAATGGTTGAAAGTACCAAAGCCAGAATATCTCAGAATATATATTATAGAGCTAAAATGGCAGAGAGTTGAATTGGCCAAATTATTAATTTCTGGTCGAGCTTTAAATTGTGTGATCCCTTTCAGCACGTCATACCTGGCTGAAACTGTTAACTATCCTTGCCATCAAAAACAAACATGGGGGTAAATTTGCGTTTGAAATTCACAAATACTAAACCAGATATTGTAAATCTGTGCTAATCTGAACAAGCCTGTGTACAGCATTATAGGTTGGCTCTTTCCTGTTTTTTGCAGGGGTTATAGAACAATTTTTCATTTTAAAATTGCTGATAAGATTATATGATCCAAAACTAGATTTTGCTCCCTTTATAAGTTTATAGGGACTAAGACCTATAGACTCTAATAAACGATGTCACCAATGATTAAATGGACTTTTACAAATGTAGTTGTCACTGCCAGAGGACACCGCAATGGCATTTTTCTGATCTGACTTTGCTGGGGGTACGCCATCATTCGATATTTTTGCTTGGGGGTACAATAAAAATAAAGTTTGAGAACCCCTGCCCTATACCTACCTCCCTACTGAAAGAGTGCGCATCTATCATTGTGGCGGATCTGAAAACCGATATAATGGATATCAGATCCGACTGAATTTAGTCTGATCACTGCTGTAACATCACTTCTGTAATCAGATGCAAAAACAAAGGCTACTTACTTATCTACTGACTTAGTCAGCGGTTATACCACATATGTTATATTACATCAGTAATATAATATATGTGTTATATTACATCAGTAATATAATATAATATATTATGTGGTTATACGCTGATAGATGACGCTCGATTGAGATCTCCATTTAAGTTAATGAAGTCTATGAGTATGACTCTATGCGTGGAGATATTGATATATATTCTGTGGTCGACGAAGCACAGAATATACGAGGGTTTTTGTTTTTGATATGCCGCATGCAAAATCTGGTTGCGAAAATATGGAAGAATTTGTTTCTCTGCACAGAGTTCAGCTGGAACACTCCGGAATTCCTGAGCATCTGTGGAACAGTCTGTTTATAAAACTGAAACTGGAGGTATAAATCGAGATACCCAATCATCTTGCGTTGATCATTCTTATTTTATCGCTCACAGTTTGTTTTGCTCAGTTTTTCAGCACTGTACCGAGCTTGCTCTCTATGTACTCGGTGCCCAATGCTACTTTTCCAAGTCTTATAAGCAAGAAGAGTGACGGAAGAGTGACGCGTGGAACGCGTGTTGTTTCTTTGCAGAGTAAGAAAGAAGTGGTTTGATTTCAGGGGACCGCGTCGTAATGTAAATCTGAGAATTTCTTAGCGCCCACAAAGGCTACGTCAGCTTAAGACTGGCGCTATATCAAATCAAGTTTGCAATAGCCAAGTTTCTCCGTTCGGGGGCCAGATCGGAATCCAAGGAGATCAAGCCGAGAAGACAAGGTGATACGGTGGGACACGGTGGTGATGGTGGTCGTGTTGTAGAGCCTGACTAGAATCAAGATAGGATTGCTTGAAGAGTTCAGTTTTCAGTAGAAAGTTGCTGCTTGAAACAAATTTTGAGGATGGTCATTGGTCAGTGTTGTCAGTCATGCAGAAACTCCTGTATAAATGCTTTAGTAACTGACCATTTTTGTGATAGAGTGCGGAGTCTGCAACACATGTAGTTTTGCGTGCAACTTTTATCTTCAGAAATTTGATGCTGGCATCGATTTCATTATACAACAAGTTGTGGAAGAGCCGGATATGGACGACGAGGAGATAGACGAGACAGATGAAGAGCAGGCCATTGATATCGATGGCAGTGGACAACATCTGACATTCGTCGACAATTCATCTTTGTCATGGAGAGTGATTGCATGTCAACCAATCAAGCAGAAAGACCCACAGCAGTGAGTCTTAACTGTTATTTATAATTGGAATTATAAAATCTATGTTGTGCTGCTGCAAGAGAAACTAAACAGAGTTGCTCTCTAGGCTAGCTGGAATGCTGAATGAGTTTTTGTTGTGGAGTTGTAATGCCTGAGAATCACTTAGTTATTAGGAGCCTTTAGCCAGCACCCAACATAGCCTGACAGGCAGCTTTAAAATTGCTTACAGTAATTGTTAGAAGTTGCTTATGAGCAAAATTAAAGTCAAATTTGATACCTCAGATTTTTAACTGCCGAGAGTTCTGATCCCATCTGGGTTTGCAGAATCTTAAATAACCTTGGCTAATATGGTATGTTGTTTGAATAAAGGTGCTATATAAATGGTTTGAATGTTGCAGTATCTATCTGATTGATCATGCGTGGACTTACCGTTTGGACCAGGCAAGGAATCACCTTGAGACGATGCCTGGCTTGCTGCCCAGGATGGCGGAACTGATGAATGTTGAGATGAAGGACCGGAACCAGTTTCAAGTTGTGGAAGATGTCCTCAAGGAAATGTGGAAGTGAGAGCGGAAGTTTTAAGTCAATCATTCACGTTTTGTTAATTCTCTTGATCAAGCTGATAAGAGCACAGATTCTTAACAGATCTGTCAGATTTTTTGTGGTTTTGTGGAGTTAAGTAATCACCTGACTTGGGATAAGTTGAGATATGGTTTAGCCTTTAAAAACAACAACCTTTTCTGGGGCGCGGTGGTGTAGTGGTGGCATCATTGCCTTGAAGCCGGAAGGTTCAAGGTTCGAATCCACCTCACGTTGCCGCGTATATAGGGACCTTGGGCAAGTCCTTCACTTGCAATTGCTCAGCGCTTCGGCATGAAACTCCGATGCAGTGTCCGGGAGCGCCTCTGAGCTTGAAGGGGCGCTATAACAAGTGCACATACAAACAAACAAACAAACAAGAGCTTTGCATTTGTTTTTTTTATACATTTTAGTACATGCTCACTTCTCAGATTTAAAGGTTGGATTATCAGGCTGCACCATTATTTAACGTCTTTGATGTCTTTTTTGGTTGATATTTATATCTTCAAGACACTGGAATTTTCATTGTTGATTTCTTAGGTTTAACCAGACATACAACTTGGCAACTGCAGAACTGGTTAGTAGATTTCTAGTGTTTTGTATAAACTAATTAACAAAAAATCTTAGCACACATTATTTTAACACGTCAGCAAGTTATAATAGTATGGTCCGCAACACAAATACCATATTTTATTGGTCTTTTGAGCATGTGAGACCTCATTTTTAAAATTTGTTGTGTAGAACTTGAATAAAATGATTTGATTTGATATGGCTTACAGATGGATTGTTTTTGGTAAGGTTCCTGTTTCAGGATGAGTGAAACTTTATTTAAATTCGACTCAAGTTTTATCCTTTTTTTCAGCCATAAAATAATTTCTTATGATGGTGCACTGCATTGTGTGTGGTCTCTTGATCACCAGGTCACAGAATAGAGTTATTCTTGTTTTGTACTTGTAGTCAAAAGAGTCAATTGCCAGTATGTGTCTCCTTTTGGACATGCATAAGCCGTGTATTTATCTCCATGTGTGAACAAATCTCCAGCCTCTTTGGCAGCAGTGGCAGCACCACCATAGGTCATGGCTGTCTATTTTACACTTGGCCTGCCTTATGACCTGCGAAAAATTCTTTGGAAGTTTTAATGTCTTCTTACATTTGACTTCTTCAACCTGCTTATTAACATGACCCTAATGTAACCTGCTAAAATTGTATAGCTCATGCTGTCTCTTTTTGGCAGGTTATGGTGTGCTGATAAATAAGAGCTAACACAGGCTCTACAACTGTCATATCATTAATAATGTGCAAGTAAGCTCTTTGTATGACTGCATTTTTATATCTCACTATGTTCTGCTTACTATAGAGTAAACGAATAGTTGTGAATTTCAGATTATGATACTGAGCTCCTCATTGTTATTTTTATATTAACTGATTGTCATGTTACTAGGGTACGGAGGCAGCTGTTCCTCTTTGGTACATAATGGATGAATTTGGTAGTCGTATTCAGCATTCTGATGAACCTACTGTCCGAATGGTTCCATTCTGCTATGTCCAAACGAGGACTACATACACTATTATGTGGCCAATCTCTGACCTGGAGCCAGGAGGTTTGTGTCTGGTCTGATCAGTCCTTTGCTGCTGATTTCTGTTTACTTGGTATCAGCCGATAGCAGTGCATTGAAATGCATTTGCAGGCAGAACTTCTTAGTGCATTTTTTCTGCTTGGAATGGATATGGCCAAACAAATCGAAAAGTTTGTATTTGAGCCTTTGCATTTTATAGGGCGTTAGTACCTATAAATAAACACTTTTAAAACATTTTACAGGAAATTTATTTATTTTATTCATATTTATTTATCTTGTTCTGGTGAATTCTGTGATGTTAAGCAAAGTGGCTGAATCGGGGCTGATATCTTGTAAACTTGAAGATAAAGATCAGGTTTACAACTCTACGCTGAGCTTAGATTTGCTGCATGGCCAGGCCAATGTCAAAACAATGAATGTGACTTGAAAGGTGCTGTGTATAATGCTACATTGCTTTGGAATTTTATTTGTATATAGTTCTGGAAATCTTTCTAGAGGCTGTCAATGTTAGGTGTTCTCTCCAGTTGCTGTGTGTGCTCATGTGTTTGTAAAATGTTCAACTGCATATGTGTGTAGATATATTCTGGCATGCTCGTAAGTCAAATGTTTAAGTTTTCTCCTCTGGGTTTTTATCTGCTATAGCTTCTAAGTATGTGCTGGTAGTTTATTAAGTTATGCATATCTCTTATATCTCTTGTATTTTCATTTGAATACATAATTTAACTTTTTTAGTTGCCTCGTAGCAGCGCTGCATACATGGTTGCCTGTCTTAACAAGTATGTTAGTAAAGGAGACAGAAAATGTACTTTTATCGTTGTCAAAGATGGCAGTCTGTGTAATAAGTGTGCAATGCTGTGCATGCATTGGATGACTTGTCACGGAGGATTGTCCTACACAGCAGGAGGGAGCCCCTTAGTTCTAAAGTGATTCATCGTTGACTATATAAAGAAGGTGGATGAACCACTTTAGAACTAGAGGGTCCAATTTTAGGCAGAGTTGGTTGACGTTGATTGTTCAGTGGTGCAGCATCTATTTTTCTGAGAATTGTCAAGCGAGCCATGTGCTCTGATGGAATCATCATGGTCTGATTATCGTGTTTGTGCATTGCAGATGAACTGACCAGAGACTATCTGAACAGTCGGACCTGCGACGGCCTCACTAGGAAGCTGCTGCTGTTGCCGTGGCAACCGGACGACATGCGTCACCTGAGCTTTGATCAGAAGGAAGATGAACAGCTGTTCAACAGGGTAATTTGTGCAAATCAGCGCTTTTTGAGAGCGTCTCAGATGGGTGCTATAGTGTTTTGTGTTGATTGTATTCAAATTGTACACAGATTGCATCTGTATTGAGTAAATTGTTTCTACTAATTTTAAGTGGTCTTTTTTTCTTCCTAAATGAAGTTCTAACCGAGTATTGGCTTTGCACCTTTTAAGTTTTAAACCCATTGTTGCTCTACACATTTTACTTTGTTTGGAACTTTGGTTTTGTATCAACTTTTCTAATTATTTGTAGAAGTTTTCTGTTCACGAGAGTTTGCCTAATTTGCTCGTGTCGTTCGTTGGTCTGCCAACTGACCGGAACATTCGTGTCTATTCAGACGTTGATCAGATCGTCAAGAATCTGACGGATCCTCGATTTGAGTTGGTTGAATCGTTAGAGGAAGCTGATGTTGTCTGGACTAAGCATTATCTGAAAGATTTCAAGTAGGTTAAATACAAATATGTTATATATCAATTAAATAAATAAAAATGGTGAAAGAAGCATTGTTACCTGAATGAAATGTAGAGTTACATAAGATTTTACATGATATGGCGTTTTGCAAAAACAAGCTGCCATTTTGGAACTGGTGGTAAGTAAGTTGCAGCTTGGAGCAGTGAAATCAAGGTGTCCAGAAATTTTTACAGTTGCAAGGTATTGCTTGTTTTCCACATGCAAGGACTTGCTGACTTGTGAAAGAAACTTAGAGCCACTAGTTGAGGATATCATAATGAACTTATCAATTCAAAATTAAAATGCATGGTTAAAGCTAATTGGTAGCACTGTTTTCAATATTTTATGATTCTATTTTATGATTTTATGAATTGGAGTTTCAGCAGCCAAAATCAAGAATTAAATACAGTAAAATCGAGTACATTTCAAATCTTTACATGTCTGGCTTGGTATGTTTCAGAACAGTGGCGTAGCAAGGTCTTGGGAGGCCCCTGTGCAGAGCTTAGGTGGTGGGCCCTTAAATGCTTGAAACCTCATTCGATTTCAAACAACAAAGCTGTGCAAAACGCCTGGTTCCTTTACGAAATTTGCATATTTAACACCAAAGTTAAATGAAAGGAAACTAGCCACATTTTTATTATTTTAACAAATTTATCTAATGAAACATGTTCTTCTCCATATCAGCAGAGAAAAATTGAACTAGAATAGGCCTACCATACAAAAGTAATCACAAAATTGTTTCATCTCCTGAAGTACCAGTATTAGGCTAATCATCAATCACCCATAGGCCCTACTTAGGCCTAAATAAATTTTCCAGGCTGTTGGGTTTGTAACCGTTTGTTGATTAAAAGAGCGGGAAAAATGTAACGAATTTGGCAAGACTAGTGTGAAATGACTCAATCAAGTCTACGGCCAGCGGCGCCCTCTCAGGATTTTTTTGGTACGCACAGAAATTTTCGATGTAGGGACGAAGAGGGAAAAATTTTCGTTAGGGTCGCCGAAAAAAGTGATGACTTTTTTTTGTCATCAACCTAGAATTTCCCAAAAAATACCTTTTCTATCCGCCGAAAAAACTGATGACCTGTTTTTTTTAGTCATCGCGCTGTACGCACTTGCGTACGTGCGTAGGCCTACGTCTGCGGGCGCCGCTGTCTACGGCTAACCTACTACTAACCTTAAATCCAAAATGCTCGTTTGCGCGCCTTCTCGTGTGCAAAAACAACCACCACTTTTGAGGTGTCAAGCCTGAATCCATTGGTGATGTAACTGCTACCGTAGCCTCTGAAGTTCGAGGTCTACTCGGTTCAGTGTCAATATCCACAACCACCATCTCTGCACTAGTCAAACCGGAATTCGATTCTGCCCCCATGTCTGATGTATATATACTAGGGTGGTTCCATCGACAATGGCAACTTTTGAAGTTGTTTCTTCCTTATTCTCCAACCCACCATTTGGTGATACGACTTATAGAGGCTCTGTATCCAAAATATTTTCTGATTCCAAAGGTATTTACGACTGGCGCGAACCAGTTGAAGTTTAGATGATTACGCATATTCCGGGAATTTCTTACAAATGAATAATGAACTATTTTTATTTCATTGCTACTTACTTTTTGGTATAAAATTTGTCTTGGTCAGTAAATCAATCAGTCAATCAATCATTCAATCAATCAGAATTTATATATCGCCCCTTCAGGATGTCTACTCAGACGCGCTCCCGGCCAAGATCAAGCGAAAAACAGTCTTCGATCTTTTAAACACTTAAAACAGTTTGAATGGTGTCGAATAATCAAGCTCCAGGTTGTTGGACCAACCACAGAGAAGGAATGGCTCTGCATTGTCAAAGTAAGAGTGAAAGCAACCATTGAGTCACCATGCACTAACAGCAGAGTGCAGTGCGCGGAGGCCTATGCAAGTGAAAAGTGAGAATAAATATGGAGCAATCAAGTCGCTTTAAAGATTTCCGGCCCATTATATATATCAGGCCACCTTTTCCACACCCACAGAGGATGAACTGATGACGGCCAGGTCCCATGGAAGGACGAGGTTAATAAGTTTGCGGTGATAATTACTGATGAACTTCTTGAGTTATCTGCCATATTCTTGGTGACATTCCACCACATCAAATATGTTACCGCTATCCAGCAGCTGTGCGTCGGGCTTTATGATGATCAGAGCCATTTACACATTTAAAATGTGGATGTTCCTCTCACAATATGAACCTTGACACGGTCTGCTGCCAGTATCAACGAAATCACGGAAGTCTCGTGTCTTTCGTGGGGCGAACAAGTCTGGAAGTATCTGAAGGAAGTGCCACTCTTTGTGATTCTCATAATATTATAATACCAAGTAGGCCTACTGTTTCCAGAGCGCAGCGTCAACAGTTTCTCCCAAAAAATGACACGAGTTTGCTATCCATGCAGCCCACCGACAAGGACAGGGAGGTTGCCACAAACACGTTTAGTTTTCACTTCTAGGACTTGCCTGAGTTGCTGGTTGGGCTGGCGTTTTTTGACGATCATTTTTAAGTGGATGAGAAAAGACTCATGGCAATGGCCCTAAACGAAAATTCAGGTTCTGCGAGATCATTAGAACGAATCCCACCATTCCCTGAACCTGCAGCAAAGCAGGACTCCACAATATTATATTTCCGTCGTTAGATCACTCATGACATTCTTCAACTCTTTGGAACTGTCTTATGACATTTTACAGTATGATCCAAGTCCATAATTATTGGAGCTCAAATGTAGTAAAAGGGCCATGTGATTCTCAAATCCGTTAAAGTGGTTAACTGTATCGCTGAAGTTGAGTAGACACTTCAGTTAAAAAATTTAACTCTTCGCCAGCACATCGTGCAGAACAAAGGCAGTGTTCTGGCTACAGGTCGTAGGAAAACACAAGAGGCAATGCTATGTGCCAACCAAGACGGCAACCATCTAGTTGGTAAAAATCGAATGACTGACAAATTCATCGGAAAATGTTGATATTCTCGGCTACATTTTCATGACATTGTTGTCTTCTAATTTTTGCAGTCAATGTCTTAAAACTAAAAAATTTTACTCATTCCGACATGACTGTAGTAATATTATTTAGAAAATTAATTAAATTGCATACCTCAGAATTTGTGTTTGACTAGTATGCATTTATTACTAGCATTGCCGTGCGCCGATGTCTTGATAAGTTTGATGAAAACCATTACAAAATTAGGAAAATTTCGTCAGCTCCGCGCCAGTCCTAAATATTAATCTTTTCTTATAATTTTTTAACTGTAATATACTAACACCTGGCGTCACCAAATGGTGGGTTGGAGAAAAAAATTAAACCACTTTCATTTTTTAGAACCACCCTAATATATACATGTAGCTATAGTCATCGGTGCAAGTTCGCTCTCCGCAGGCATCATAAATGCGGAATTCGGAATACCCTTAAAGTAAAAAATTGACTCGGACCCAGGGGGCCCCCTGACAGCCGGGGGCCCTCGTGCACTGCACAGGTTGCACGCCCTATTGCTACGCCACTGTTTCAGAATCACAGACTGTTTGATAATGCTTGTAGACTTGTTTTATCTGTAGTGTTTTGTCACTGGTCCTTTGATTTGCTTTCTGCATTGTTGTTTAAGGTCTTTCAGTGAGGATTCTTCAGCACAGTTCATTAATCAGTTTCCTTTTGAGATGGTCTTGACTGTGAAGAACATGTTGGCTGTCATTTCTCGTCGAGCTGTGAATGGTGTTGCCATCGATCACACGACCCTCGAAGCTCTGCCTCTGTGGCTCCCAGCTACGTTTGACTTGAAGACTGAGATCCCACACTTTGTGTCGTATTTCCAACACAGGGAAGCTAGGTATGAAACTTTAGACCTTTGTGATAATCATCAGTTAGCAAAAAGTCTTGGGTTTAATTAGTCTGCATGTGCAATCGTGATTGTGTAATGCTTAGTGAACTGGACAAATAATTAGAGGTTGGAAGTTAAACTAAGCACTAGGCAGAAATTTGTGTGGTTATGGGTGATGGCAAGTTGGTAACCTATATACACTGTCCAACTCTCAAAAGGCCAGTATTTAAAACATGATAAAACATGCAAAATTGAAATGATCTAAGTTCAGAGCCATGCATTTGCCGGAGACTTGTGGAGATAGGTTATTGTGAGTTTAATTATAATTCCTTCAATGTTACAAATACACATTTTATTGGTTCCGTGGTGGGTCCAGCTATCTGGAATGGCCTCCCTGCGGCTCTCCGTTCGCTTCCCCGTGACTCTGGTGGCTCTTTCTACCGTCTTCTCAAGACCTTTCTCTTTGCCCAGGCCTGGGTTGGGAGCGCCTCTGAGTAGAGATCTTGAAGGTGCGCTATATAAATTTATGTGATTGATTGATTAGTTAGATGTAATCCCAAACCACCCTCTATGCCTTGGCAGATGCACTGTTGATCACTGATGTGCCTGCCAGTGGTTAAAATGGCCATAAGTAGTTTGCATAATAGCAATTACTCTTTCTATTATGTCTTTGAGCCAACAAGCAAAATTTATTTGTGTAGTCACTTTGCTTGGAGTGCATGCTGAGCTTTCCACTAAAAGTGCCAGACTGTTATGTATCTTAAGTACTTAGTGTGTTGTTTGGTTGTAGAGGACTGGACAACCATTGGATCTGTAAGCCGTACAATCTGGCTCGTGGCATTGACACCCACATCACCAATGATCTGAATTGCATTCTTAGACTTTCAGAATCTGGACCTAAGGTCTGTTGTGCTTTTTGCAGAAATCGAAGATTAGCAATTTTTTGTTTTGATGATAATAATATCAAACTGATACCCTGATTATATCACTATATTGAAATGCCATGCATACAGTCACATATCTGCATTCATGTCAAGTATTAACTCACCTGTGTATTTCAATGGATTATTTGTCTTAATTTGCAACTGTTTGATGATATCTTGCATACTTAGAAGTTTTCTGTTCAATTCATTTATTGTAACCAACCATCAACATACACAATAGACATAGTATAACATGCTTCACGTAATCGGATGGCAACAAGGAAGGCCCTAAGGGATGAATATCCCGCTAACAGGGACACCTAATTACTTATCAATTTTAACAGATGGCTAGACGGTTGACATAATGAATTGAACAATAGGCAAGAAAGAACAGGATAAGATGAAAATTAATGTAGAAAACTTAACTAAAGAACGCAAAAACAAACACAAAAACAATAATAAAATCAAATCAAATAAAATCAGTGCCTACAAGGTTAAATATCTTTGCAGTCATTAACCAAATAGTTGCGCAATAGTGTCTTTGCCCTTTGCAAACTGGAAGCTTGTTGAACATGATTAGGAAACGATTAGGAAATGATTGTTGCATATTTTCATGTTGTAAAGTTCTGTTATCTCGGCATATGTGACTGCATGAGTTGTGATTGGCTTTCTGCCATACAGTTAGGCCTGCCTCTGATTGTGGTCTCAACCTGGGTAATTTCAGTTTGTGAATTAGAGGCACAACAGTGCTCATATGGAGTGACTGTAAATGTCAGACATTGCACCATTTACAGGTCTTCTACCGCCAATGATGATCATTTGGGCAATCGTGCCATCTTGTAAGATCATGTAGGCTTGCATAGTTAGTGCTTGTATGAGGTAATTAAAACGCATGATGCTACATGTAATGGGTGAGGCATTGGTGTTGATATTCCTGGTTGAATGTCACGGTATTGGTGTGTATTTGCGTGGTGAATGTGTTTTACTAACCTTGCAATTCACTGATTTTTGCTTTAGTATCTTGGTTTATATTATTTTGTAGTAGTATGACTTGCCTGGTGTACAGACAAAGATTTGGTTAACATTTCGATCTGTTTTAACTGAATTTGACTATGAATGACTTCGTTGATGATGGGAATGTATTAGTCACAAACCCATGCTTGCTAAGTTGAAAACATCAAGTTGCTCTATCGTTGGTTGACGTTTCAGATTGTGTCTAAGTACATTGAAGACCCTGTCTTGTTGGAGCGCGATGATGTTGGATTGGTTAAGTTCGACCTGCGTTTTGTGGTGATGTTGACAAGCGTCTGTCCGCTGGAGATACTTGTGCACAAGAAGTTCATTGTTCGTGTTGCCAACAGGTGAGTTCACATTTCACATTCTTGCGATTTTCCAGAAAAAGTACCAGCTACTGTTATCCATTTGATCAGTTTTTCGTGTACTATGGCTTGTTTTAAGCATGCTATAGCTTGTTTTAAGCATTTGAGGATGGCAAGTTGCTATGCAACAACTCAGTTTAAGAGGGAACATTACTGCTAATGGTGTGATCGGCTTAGTACTTGAACTGTGGATGTGAAGTCTTGCAGAAGGTCATCTATGCTGGATGGGCTGATGGACATGGAACCAGACTGAACTGTTGGGAAGTCGAGACAGGGAATATCTCAGACAAGAATAGCGCCAGTGAATTCTTGGATATGCATGTCTGCTTAGGGGCAGGACATTGTGAAGACAAATAAACTTTCATAAAATACTGTTACATAAATGTTTGCTAGCTCTATGCTGTAGTTTTCCCAGACATAAAAAGGTAGAATTTCATGGAATCGAATTTGGAATGGATTAAAGGGTGATTTTTGTCATGCAATTTTTAAATTAATTTTTGTGTCTATTTGTGCAGAGTTTTCTCCCTGGACAGTTTGGATGACTATGAGAAACATTTCACTGTCATGAATTACAGGAAGGATGCCGTCATGAAGCAGGTGTTGTAGCTCTTCATTTCTAGTCAGATACATGGTGGTAAGGAAGACGAATTCAATTTGGTTTAAATAAAAAAACTTCTGATAAAACTCCAGTTATATTAATTAATACTCAGTTTAACATTGTAACAGTTCTTCTTATTTTCCACCTTGACTTCAATAGTTGGTGGAAGGGCTATGTGAGCTAGCACAACAGATACTGGACAGAGGGCTCACAAAGATAGGCTGGGCTGGAGAATAGCCAAGGAGGTGATGCCAAACCAGCTCAATGCTCATACATACATATTAATTCTGTGGACATCGTGACGCAAAGAGAATGATATAAGAAATCATGTTCTAATGAACTGAGGACATCTGATGTTCTTGATTGATTGATTCCAACCATCGGTGAAGGGCATAGTTACATGCCAGAACTCTCAACAGATGGATTTGCAAATTGCCAGATTCAAGACTCTAGGCTGCCATGATGGAAGTAAATTTGAGTTATTAGCAATGGACAAGAGTAGAATTCTGTTCTGGAAACTGCAATAGTGAAAAAATATGGATAACCTCAACTGTTTGTTTACACTAGTTTGCATTTATTATTAGTTTGGGTATTTTGTTGTTGATGATGTAGATATCTTGTGAGACTTTTGTGGATATGTTCAACCAGCAATATCTGGACACACCCTGGAGTTCTGTCATGGTAATATAATTTTTAAACATTGTTTTTAAAGAAAGATGGTCATATGTTGTCATTATATCCAAGAAAAAAAGTATATCTGGTTGCTATTCTGTACCTATTTTAATTTAACAAAAAGGACTTGACAATACCAGGTAGTTGTCTGTTGTAAAAGCATCCAAAATTTTGCCTATGCATGTAAAAGTTCTGTCTGCATTGTACAGGTAGACATCAATTTCCCATAAATAACTTGCATTCAGCATGGTGTGTATTTTAGAACTGTAACAAGAGCTTATTATGAAAATAATGTGGTCCATCAGTTGGGTGTGCTCTGTCGATGGTAATTGTCTAATGCAATATTGTGGCCATATTTCATCTGCTGATACTAGACATTAGTCTTGTGTCTTCAAGTCCAAGGTACACTGTATCTGTAATCAGAGTATTTGTAATTTATTGTAATATATACCTGTGCAGTGTGTATGGCATTACGTAAAGGCCTACTTTTACATAATATATTTTGGGAAATATTTATATATTGCTGTGCATTTACAGCTGCCATTGATTTACTGAGTTTCTAAAGCATGGAATGTGTTCATAATAGGATATTGATGCATGCTGTGAAGATTAGTTTGTTGTTTACTAGTAGCCGTTCTTTTTTATCTCAACAGAGTAAGATACACAAGGTGCTTAGTGACGTGTTCTCAGCAGCAGCACAATGTCCTCCTCCTCGCGGTGTTGGTCACTCTCCACAGTCCAGAGCTATGTACGGTGTGGACATTATGCTCAAGTGGCACATTCAGAATGGTTAGCAGCTTGAATTTTATTTACAATTCCTCAATTTGTTGCTATTTACATATTCCATGTTTGGAAAGCTAGACACATTTGTGCAAAAATGCAGAACTAAACAAATAGTTTTGAAATACAGAGAAATAGTTTAAATCAGTCTGATTACCTTGGCCGAAATATTTGTGTTGGTGTAGACGAAAGCTGTGCTATACTTTACTAAAACTATACAATCTTTGGTTGATATGAGGTTATAATGAAAGGTCAACTTAATTGTCTTAAATATTTCTGTGCGTTTCCAAAAGCTACTTGCATGCTATCTGTTCAGCTGAATGATCAGTTACGGTTGATGTGTCTAGGGTTGAAGGTGATTGAGCCTGTCCTGCTCGAGTGTAACTTTGGTCCGGACAACAGTCGTCTGTTGAAGTCGTACCCTGACTTCGTCAACGACATCTTCAGCGCCCTCTTCCTCTACGACGTCGAGGGTCGCCAGGTCACGGTCCTATAGCTATGGCTTTCTCATGTCGTCTGTGACTGCTGCCAAGCAGAGTCCAGACGGCAGGGCAATTGGAGGCTGCCCTCATCGAAGTACGATAGAAGAAGGGAATTTCTTTTCAAGGACATCGTCGCCTGTAGTTGTTTATCGTGTAACGGTTTGCTTAGTGGTTGTGGTCCAGTGAAAAATACGTTTGCAGTGTTTGTTATTTTAGCGCTTTTAACTCTCATGGTTAGGACTTGGTCGGAATTCTTGTTCTGGCCGCTTTGTAAGACATTCGAATGGCAACAGAAGCTTGAGGGATACTCTTAGCAATTACTTACTTGCGGGAAATTGAGAAGGCATTCTGTGATCATTTAATATAGTTTTAAATTTTCTATATAATTTAATATGAAGTCTGTATTTATTGTCCATGCAGTACAAGTAATATTGAATATATAAGGTCTTACACATTCAGTATTTGACTGTTACTACTTATCTTTGGGTTTGTAGTTCTATTGAATATCGTCGATTTCTGTAACCATCTATGCCATCTTTACTGTACTTAATTATTCTAGCGCATTGCCATGCTCATAAGGGGTCATTGCATAATTACGTAACGCTCGAGGGTGGGTGGGTGGGGTCATTGAAAACGTTACGAAACGTTACATGGGTGGGTGGGTGGGAGGAGCTGAACGTTACGTAACGCCTTGAAAAAATTATTAATGAATATTAAATTTCCATCGAATGACAATTCAGACTAATTGAAGTTTAAAACTTCGTGACATTGATTCATAACATAACCGAAGTAGGTCTATTTATCTAAAAAATAAGCTTTTCGAATTGTTTTGAAAATCTAGTTTTACCAACGGAACAACGTGGTAGACAGTGGCGGAGACCTAGGGGAGACAGGGGGACGGTCCCCCAATGAAAGTGTTGGGGGAACGGCCCATGCATTTGTCCCCCCCAATGTTTGAGCGTCAAGCCTTTTTTGGCGGCGAAAATAGAAAATTTCTTTGAGATTTTGGCCGGATGCCTAAAAAAAAAAAGGTCATCAACTTTTTTGGCGGCGAAAATAGACAAATTTCATCGAGATTTTGGCCGGATGACTAAAAAAACAGGTCATCAACTTTTTGGCGGCGAAAAAATTTTTTGGGCCCGAGATTTCGGTCGTCGTCAGAAATTTTTCTGAAAATCTCGCGTCTTTCCGCCCCCCCCCCCCAATTCTCGGCCCAGGTCTCCGCCTATGGTGGTAGGCCTAATGTTTTACTTAGTGAACACGAACTCAAACATTTAAAATTAAGGCTTAACAAAACTCGGCAATATTTATATTAATAATTATCGAAGTGCCCAGACTAAGGAAATAGGCTAGATAGCTCATCCTAATTTTTTTATTAATTGTTAATGAGACATGAAACTTTTCAGCAGTGTAAAATTTTATTCTTGCGGTAAAATTTAAGAAAATTGCAGTTCACGCATGACTGTCATATTATATATAAAACATTGTGTATATTTTAAGCCTAGTCTACTGCCAAATAATAGGCCTAATTTACATGCACGTTAATATACTATGTTAAATTCGCTATGAAAATATGAATTATAGGCCTTATTACGCGCTCACATAAGCCAATAATAGACCTAAATCTCAACTGATTTTTCTTAGCAATCGTTACGTAACGCTGGGGAGGGTGGGTGGGTGGGTCAAGGAAAACGTTACGAAGCGTTACAGGGTGGGTGGGTGGGTCAAAAACGTCCATTTTCGGCGTTACGTAATTATGCAATGACCCCTAATGGTATTATAGTTTAGGAAACTGCAGTAGTTGACGTAATTTTTGCATCAGTTAAGTACACTTAATGACATTTGGTGTTGTAGCAGTCTTGATTCTAATTGTTCTGTTGTACTAGTGTAGTGTTGAAGTAGTGTTTTTCGATTAGTTTTATGTCTCTGCCATTTTGGCTTTCTTCTAATTGTTCAAGGACAACAGTCATTTGTTGAAGTGTACACTAAAATTGAACAGCTGAAAAAAGTAAAATTGAAGAGAAAAACGACAATGCTTTAAAGCAAATTTGTATCATGTTAAAAATGCATGCACAGTTTACAATCAACTGATAAGCCATTATATAAAACATTGAAAGCAGTGCGCTTATTATGTTGATGGAAAAGGATCGACAGGGGGTGATGAAGATGAAGCAGGGCAGTTTGGAGCCAGATATCACAAAGATTGGAAAGAATAACATGAGTTTTTGTTATAATATGACTTTATCGTTTGCGGTGTTGCCAAATCGTATTTTTAGCTTACAGTCTGCAGTTTGATTCTCTATACGCTGTGCTTTTTGAGCGTTTTTGAGCTGTTGTTGAAGTGGCTTGCTGATTGTATTGGTTGCTTGTGAATCAACGTAGTTGAAAATTTTCAAATTTGATCTCCAGTCCATACTTAGCTGCAAATTGATTTTGGGTGATGGTCTGTTGTTATATGCTTTTGAACATTTAAACTCATTTACATTTTATTCTTTGTTATAAGCTAACGTTTCTGTTCTGAGTTTGACTAGTATTGCATTTGTGTGCCTGGAACTGGAAGAGGTTAAAAGTGCAGTGCAGTAAACATGATGAAATAATGTAGGAGTGTATGTAATTATTACTGCATAGGCAAATGCAAGTGTAAAGCTGCAGCTCTTCTTTCTTCAAATAAAAGACGTCTGAATTATGGATTTAATGTGGACCTGGATTTTTCCTGTTGCACAAGGTCATGTATTGTAAACCAGAAATACAAACACCAAACAGATTTCCCAAAAAGTGAACATTTAGTTTAGCAGCCTAAAGTAGCCGCTGCTGCTTTCAGGTTCTACGTTCCTGGCTGTGTTTATTCCACTTTCTTAAATTATTAAATCGTCATGTACTATGTATCCTGAAATTTACTCTGAGATTATCACTACTGATAGACAATCGTGTAGTCTTTTTGATTGAATGTCAGATATTTGTTCAGTACTGCAATATAACCATTAACCACGACCAAATACAAAATAGTTCTTTCCATCAACTGATATGGACACCATGGCTTCAGTCTCAGAAAAATTAGAAAGCCAGCATTTGCAAATGTGAAACAATGTGTTGAAAATCAGATCAAGAACAGTTTTCTTCGAAATTGACATCAGATCATGCATATGAAGAATATCCTTTCATTTCCTTCACCATTCGTAAGCCTCCATAGATAAAGACAATTCCAGCAAAGAAGCAGATGAAGAGGGCTGCAATGCCGATGTAAAACGCCCATTCGAAACGTGCCACCCAGCTGTTGATGCTGACGTCGTATACTTGATACGCTCCGATTCCAAATATCGCAATTGAAAATGTCTCGAATACCGCTGAAAACAAATTGGATCTTGTCAGTTACTTACAGACTGGCCTAGTTAGCTACACTGGTAAGCGAGAGTGGCATACGTCTGTTGGTTGCAACGGACTGCGGTTCAAGCCCTGGGCTGGAAGTTGACATTCAGAGATTTAGATATCTCGGGCTAGCACGTGTGGGATGCAGGGGTGCAAGCTGCTGCGGAGCGACTTTGGGCAAGTTGCTTACCCATCATTGTCTGTGGGGAAGGCAATGGGAAACCACCTCACTCATCTCATCTTCAGGGGCGTAAAGCCAATGAACCTGCCTTCGGGCAGAGAATCATCATCATCACTTACAGATGCAAGAAATATCTTGGGGGAAATGTGTAGCATACAATCAGTGACAATTGCAACAATCCTCATCAATTTCACCCATACAGATCTTTTAGCAGTGTGCACATGTGTGAGCACATCATACACAGATCAGAAAAGTTCAGAGCATACACAGGTTCTCGCGAGACTACATGTTGGCTACAACAAGCAGTCCACATTCAGAGATTTAGATATCTCGAGCTAGCACGTGTGGGATGCAGGGGTGCAATAGAGGTGGATAGATTTGGCCCATGTTGGAACCGATGGGAGATTGGGAGTATAACTTTTCAAATTTTTATCAACAACTTGCATTGCACAAGGATACAATGGCAGAAGTTTAACAGTCAGACTTTAAAAATAAATTGGATGAAACAAAACTTACTGGACCGAAGTTCCTCTTGCTCATTTGCTGCTCGCATTATTTATGATTTGCAATTTAAATTATGAATTAATGGCGGCTATTAATACTCTGAATACTGAGAAAAGCGACTCACTTGTTACCATTATGAGCAGTCCGATGATGATGCCCATATTAAACACATTCTTACAGACACGCAGGATCAGGTTTCCGATGGCCAGTAAGAGTGCGATGGTAAGTGTTCCAATTCCAATGGCATACATCACCTGTGCTGCCTTATGCCAACCTAAGACAGGTATACAGTCAAATAACATGTTGCAAGTCAAGCACTGACAGTAAAACGGCTCAAATTCACCAATCACCATGTCAAGAGTACTAGTTTGACAAAAACCTGTCATATCAGCTTTCTGATAATTTATCAGACGTTTACAAAACCCCGCAACATGCTGGTGAAGAATACAGCATTCACGAGTCTGTGGTGGAATGAACATCATCATGGAGTTGGCTACGGGTTGAAACCGTGCATCACAAGGATGCGAAGTGCATAAAATGATTGCTTTGCTTTACAGATAATGTCATCAATGTGTGTAGAAAGAAGCAATCTATCTGAAAGTGTGATACCAAGAACCTTGACTACATCACCTTGTACTATCCCTATTGTGGAGAGGGGAGTCAGAAGTTTTGGAACAGGGACACCTAAATATGGTCTCGCATGACTTGCTGTGATTAAGACACAAGTTACAATTTCTAGCCCACGCATTGGCTGCAATTAGGGCTGCCAACTATTGATTTTGCCATTCCAGGACACATGCAGTCGCTCGATATGCCATTTACAGTTTTGACCTATGCTGCCACATAACTGCTTGATGCAACAAATGTTGTGTCAGTCCAATATAGGATCTACAAGTCGTTAATATTCTGCAGATAAGTCGTCAAAAGACAACTAACCTAAATTTAAGAATACAATTAACTTCAAAGAAAGAGCTTATTAATTTCTAGTGGCCATGTCCTAACGGCATGGCCAGTTTTATGAGCCCAGCATGAGCGAAGTTCATAGGTATAGACTATGTAGGCTTAAACAATATTATACATCATGCAGGCAGATTACATATGCCATTATTAAATCATTAGGTCTGGAACCGTAGAGTAGAGCTTATCTTAACCTCATGCACCCTACTTCGTATGAGGTTTAAATCAGTTCCAGAACACTAGGCACCAAGTCACAGAAATCAGCATGTCATCTTTAAAAAAGCATTAATTGGACTGACAGGAACCTACGTAGGACACAATATGCTATTGACTGTCAGTAGTGTGTAAAAAGTTTTGAAGACTTCAACCCAGCGCTGTCCAACATTTGATGTTCAGCCAACATGTTGTGCCTATAGTGTGCAAAAAAAGAATATTCTGTGAGGATGCACAAGGCCGATTCCGGGACTGTCCCGGAGAATCCGGGATGGCTGGCAGCCCTATCTGCAATATGGTCAAGTTCAGCATCAGTAGTGTCAATATTTGATACAGTAATAATCAGAGAACAGTCATCAGCATATCTGAAGTCTGCCGCCAGCATGTAGTAGTCTATCCCCCAAAGGTTTATCGCACAGTATATGCCTCCACCTTAGGAGGATACAAATGCCTTAATGACCTATGCAGCCAACAAAATCACAAAGTTCTAAATGCATATTGACGGCTGAGTAATATCAACACTTAAGTTGCAATGGTTATTTATTGTAACACATGTTCACACAATTGTCTGTGCATACAGTGGAGGCCTGGAGGGGACCCGTCCCGGTGGGACATTGGATAACACACTGGTGTGAAGATCAGTGGACTTGAGTTCAATTCTTGAAGCCCCCACAGGATAGATGTGTTTGTAGGCTGCTATTAGCGTCCTTATAACGCAGGTCACCTGTTGTGTTATAGTAAAGATTTGCGATTTATGTGTTCTTGTGAATTAAAATAAATAATCTTCGTTTATTGACATTCAATCTGACAAACCGCAGAACGATTACATGTACAAGTTATACGAAATACGGCCTGCTTCGCATGACACGCAGGTCGGCTACAACAGGTTCGGTAACTTAACACTAATGGCCTAAGTACTGGAATGCTCCTGATTCGGCCAAGCCAGGAGTGGGAGGGGCTATCTTTATTTTTAGCAGAACCCGAGTCAAGCAACACAACAGCAAAGCGCCAATGGCAGCTAACATAAATTTTAATAAATTAATGCCCTGAGCGAGGCCTAAACCCGGGTTGCGTGGATGACTCTCAGTTTAACGGCCAGCGCTCTCTCCACTGAGCTACGGGACCCCCCAAGTTGCATAACTGTAACTGTATACTATAATCGGTTGCAGTATGTCAACCCGATTGTTCAATAAAAGAAATTACTATTATTGTTATTATTACAACTTCCAGACCACAGAATGGTTTTTCTGAGCCAACTCAGCCTTTTATGCTTTACAAAATAATTTAATGCCAGTAGTCAGGTTTTTAAAAAAGGTCTTGTTGCTGCATTGGAGTGGGCCCGCTTGCAATTCAGAAGCGAGACTTTTAAAATGCCAACTCTGCCAAATGTATATATGCTGTGGTCTGTACGTCATTAGGTGTGTAGCAATTACATATACCGGTAACTTATAATTGTTATCAAAGACAAACGTGCCACCCACACGTCTAACTAGATGGAGTGTGAAATAGTAGAGGTAGAGTGGTAAACAAATGATTTTTGCGATTTAGAGTTTAGAGTAGGCCCATTTAGTAAAATGTTTTAGTTCAGCTATGCACAGGATGACAGGCCACAAACCCAATTTCCATACTATGCAACCACCTACCTGGAAGGCTCTTTTCCCACGCGTAATTCCTTTCGTGGAACCAGATGCAGTTAAACTCCAAATCATCACAACGTCCCCAGAGTCCCGTATGGTAAAGCGTATTCAGCTCCACCATCCAGAAAGGCGAGAAAAACGTGATGGATGACAAAAGGAACGCTAAAATTAGAAGTAGCATCGCGATTTTCAAGCATAGCCAGGCCATCGACATTGGCTGCTCGCCATCCTTTGACTTCGGGTTGGAATTCGTCATGATTATCGTCGTTGCCTTTGTAACTTTTCTAACTATTAGCTCTCATCGGTGGCATCAGAGAGCTGAGGCCATTACCACTCACTATACTCACACCTGCGAAATTGCGCTCACTCACCTGCGCGACAGGTATAATGAAAAATGATAACATAAACATTAAGTCGTCAAATTCGCGCGGTAAGGGGTGCAATGCGTAAGTCGCTCATTATGTAGCCCAATATTTACAATATTCTTGCTCAGATGGATACTAGCATGGTGTAAGAAGGGATGGTGTGCGCACTTCTTATACTGGCCATACATTGTTTTTGGCTCTTTTTATTTTAATTCAGCAGGTGGCGCTGCTGTCCCCAGTTGATGGTTGGCAGCATATACAATATAGAGCAAGAAGTATAAGAAACGTTCGGAACATGGAACATATGGACAAGGAGAGGGCAGGAACATAACAGTGAGTATCATTTGGAACATCTAAGGGGCGATGAGGATCAGGTAACATTGCAGGGAACATGGAACGTCATACGGAACACCAGGGAACATAGGCCTAAGCGAATATACAACAAAGAGCGTGGAACTTAAAGAACATGAAGCATCACAGAGAACATTGTTCAGAGAATATATAGGACGAGGAAGACGGAACATGCATGCATTACGGAACATGCCACAAGGACTGCAGAACGTAAGGAACATGGACCATAAGGGGAAACATTAAGGAACATGGAATATGGAAAGTGCAACAAGGAATTGGAACACAAGGAACATGGACCATCAGGTGACATAAGGAACATGGAACTTCAGGGGAAAACAGAATCAGTGAAGAACAAGGAATGCGGAACACAAAGAACAGGGAACATCACGGAACATGAAACATCACATGGAACACCAAAGACATCAGAAAGCAAAAGACGCGGAACAAGCAACAAGGGCCGTGGAACATAGGCAATATACAACAAGGACCATGGAACATAAGGAACCTGGAACATCACGGGAAATGAGAAACATATAAGAACACGGAATGTGGAACACGCAACAGGGTATGTGGAACGTAAGGAACATGGAACATAAGAGGGAAGATCAGAACCATTAAGATAAATGGAACACGGAATGTGGAACAAGGAATGTGGAACACAAGGAACATGGAACATCAGGGAACGTAAGGAACATGGATCATCACTGGAAAACAGAACACGGAATGTGGAACATGCAAAAAGGTCCGTGAAACGCAGGGAACAGGGAACATAAGAGGGAACACAAGAAACATTAAGGAACAAGGAACCGGAATGTTCAACAAGGAATGAGGAACACAAGGAACATCAGGGAACATAAGAAACAAGGAACATCGTGGGAGCTTCAGAGGCATTAAAAATACGAAACGCGGAACACGCAACAAAGACCGTGGAGCATAAGGAACATGGAACACCTGAGGGAACATCAGAAACATTAAGGAACAAGGAACGCGAAACATAATTAAGGAACATGAATCATCAGGATAAACATCAGAAATATTAAGGAACATATGGAACGCGGAATATGTAGCAAGGGCTGTGGAACATAAGAAACAGGGAACACCAGGGAACACAAGGAACATGACATTGAACGCCTGCAACATTAGAAAACAAAGGGCGCGAAATAACAACAAGGTCCGTGGAACATAAAGGATATAAACAATTAAGGTCCATGGAACATAAGGAACCTGGTATATCACAGGGAACATCAGGGAACAAGGAACACAGGGAACACGGAACATCAATTAACAGTGAACAGAAAGCGCATCACAGAGAACAAGGGAACACAGAACATCGATAGGAACATCAGGGTCAGAGGACATAGAGAACATTGGAACACAGGGAACACATAGCATCATATGGAACAGAGAACACGGAACACAGGAGAAAAGGAGACAAAGAGCAAATGGAACAGAACATAGCAAAGATAATTTGTGTCGCCCTCCTCCTTCGCCCAGACATGAGACTGGCATTAGGGAACGGACGTGCAGTGAAGGAGTATAAGTATGTATTGCCATACAATATCATGAAATTCCATTAGGCCTATGGGCGAGGTCCGTCAACTGCGAACGCCATCGCCATCTAGCGACTTTAGCCACAAATTTCAGCCGAGTGCGCACACCATCCCTTCTTACACCATGGATACTAGTAAAAGTTCCATTTTCTGAAAACTAAAATTGGCAAGCTTTTTAAATGTTGTCAAAAAAAGAAACTAAGTATTTCATTACATTGCAGTATTTTACACTCGATGGACTAGGCCTAGCCTACTGATCGTATCCATGAAACATCATAAAAAGCCTAGCCACATTATAAACAACATACTGGGTTTATACTGTGCCTACTTTGGTGCCTACAGTATAATAGCGTACTATGTAATAACGTAACCCTCTAGATATCATACAACGATCTTAAAAGTCTATGTAATTATCATTCAGATATCTTCTCTAGGCAGTGTAGGCACTATGATTCGTCAAAACATTACGTAACTCAAGTACGATTACAGAATTTACTTTGATCATCCCACAGTATATTTATCTTTGTTTATACTGTATTGAGTAGCCCTGTAGAGGCGCTACAAAAAAGCATCTAATGAATATAAAAAATATTCAAAATAATGTTAGAAACATAGACATAATATATTAGTAAATGTAAGATGTCTATGGTTAGAAAGACTTTTAAATTTATTCTTATTCCACAAATCTTGAGTTCTTTCTTGTTTATATATTCAGATTTTAAGATGGCGGCTTCCATCATCGTTTTTGCAAGGAAAGATTTCTCTTCGCTTTTGGCAAATTCTGTTAAGTTTCTGAGGTATGGATTGAATGATATTTGAACTTAAAAATCTTCTGTTGCCGACACACCAAGTAGATGCCATAGTACCATTGTATTCTTCTTTGCAGTTTGTTTTGGCGCAGTACCTTACACAATTTTATTATTTGATATTGTGGAATCCAACGACCTCTTATATAATTATAACTAATCTAAAACTTATGTATCCCAGTAATTGTATTGAAGATTAATAAAAGAATTTTAGCTTCGTATATCCGCCGCACTATTCGATCTCATGTACGGAGCTTAAAATATAATTCTGTCGAGTTGGTTTGATGCTTACTGGGTTTTCTGACGCGGGTTGAACACCGCTTTTTATGTATCGCCTTAACGTTATAATTTATTTGCCATGGCATGGGTTTTAGCGCTGGTCGAATAAAAGGGGACAACCCGAATCCACTAAACCGCTGAAAATGCACAAAAGCCCGATTTCCTGAAAACAGTTTTAGACTATTGAATGCTGTCAAACTATCGAAGACTATTCAGATTTTAATTAAATGCATGATATTGTTCGTGTTGGTGCTATGGTACTTGTTTTTATGCGACCACCAAGACACCAAGAACTAACGTTGCAGTGTTGTTATCTTTAATAAATCCAACTTTTAGTTTGCTGAGAATCCTTTTAATTGATCCAGCTTCTGTTTAGGCAAGAATTTGTTGGATAAATCCCGCTTCTATTTCGTCTACAAATATTTTTCATCATTTTTTCATTGAAAATTATTGTTCATCAATCCAGCTTCAATTTCAGCAGAATGACTGCACCAACCCTAAAACTAACCCTAATCGAACCTCACGACGCCTAACCTGACCCCAAAACCGCGATCCTCACGCGATAAATCCCGCTTCTATTTCGTCAGGAAATATTTTTCATCGAATTTATAAATTTTGGTAGTCGGATAAAAGAACAAGAACCGGTGCTATTAATAGCACAGTATAGTGTTGAAAAATCATTAGGTTGTGTGTCCTTGCGTTGTCTTTGTTTGACAGGTCGAGTGCTGTAAGCTTTCATGGGGTCAGCAACCAAGAACATCGAAGTCGTCAGAGATGTCTTGCATACAAATACACTACACCGCGGTTTTGTGAGTTTTTGATGTACTGCATGTCAAAACTTCACTAGGCATGTGAGGATTGTTGTATTACAGAGCAGTTTTACAATGTAATGATTAGCTTACTTTACACTTACACTGCTGCAACCCAGGTAAATACTATAAGTAAAAAGACCAGATGCTAGAAAATTGCATAACCAATTTTTCAGATTATACAATTGTTGTCTGTTTCTATATCATCTGAGGTTGGGAACGCTTCTGAGTAGTAACCTTGAAGGATCTCAATATGAATCTCCATAACGAATGAATGAAAGATAATGATGACTTAGCTGCTATTGATGAGTTCTTCGGTTTTTGTAGTTCGGAACATGTTCATTCAAAGTCAAGAAACGCCAAATCCAAACAGTATCAAGCTCCTTCCTGGCCAGGTATTATTACCAACTGGAACGATGGACTTCCCTAACAGACGAATTGCAGACAAGTCACCTCTGGCTAAGTGAGTTACAAGTGCATGAGCTCATATGCAGAATATCAATTATTTTCAATTGTATCATATATCAGACCTGAATGCTCTCTTTGTCTCGTGATCTAGGAATTTTTCGGCCAAAGCTAGATAATTTGCCAGCATTGGACATGACCTCCCTTCCACTGCATGTGTTTACTGAAATGGTCACTGCTGTGAGTGGCAGTAGTTTCTTGTTAGTCATTAACTCTTTAAGGATGAGTGTACTAAAAGCAACTGAGAAACCAATTGAAGCAGGTCATCACTAAATGTTAAGAAATCATTATCTTTGATAAACACAGTGTAATTAAAGACAACAGTTTCATGTGACTAGACTTTAGTCAAGGTTGATACCACTAGTAGTTTGACTGTAGCATGGCTTGTGATTTTCTATTTTACAGTAATATTCTTGGTTGTCAGAATTTAAGATTCTTAAATGTTCAGTTACATGTTTTCTGGAAAATTACCAAGGATTTCTTAATAAATAAATTTACTTGATTATTTTTGTTGTTCTGCAGGAAACTCTTTGAAATAAATGGTATTACAGGAGTTTACTTTGGTCACGACTTCCTTACGGTTACCAAGGTATGAGATTCATTTCATAGTCATTCATGCACGTTTAGAACATTGTTTAAAGAATTCGTTTTTATTATTATTTTATTAAGTAAATTTGTAGCACACACTAGGAAGGTTACACCAAAATGTGAATCTGAGGCAAGGATAAGATTGGAGTTTGTAGTTAAGATTTGAAGTTTTTAGCCGCTTTTTGAATGAAGTGAATTTGAACTGAAAAGAGAGTGGCAGTCGATTTCATTCCTTTGGGCAAAGGCATGGACTGCACGAGAGCCCATAGCTCTTCTGCATCGGGTTCAGCTAAAAGACTTGTAGCCGATGACCACAGGCGACGAGGAGGGATGTAAGGAGTTTGTAGTGAATTAGGGCAGGAAGAAGTGCTGGCTGGTCAAACAGGCCAATTTTATTCTGAGCTTAACAGGAGGCCAATGCAGCTGATGGACTAAGGTGGCTCAGATGGTTGTTCATAGTGCTACACGCAACACTATGCAAGTTTGTGTTTTGGATGCATTGATCTTGTTGAGTTCAAGGTCTGAGAGACCCAAAAAACCGAATTATCTTCATCAAGGCAAGTGGAGACAGAGGACAAGGCTATGGTTTACGACATAAAGTAAAGTCGTCCTTGGGCCAAAGGCCCGTTGGTGAGGCGCTCATCTCCTTTTCTTGGCCCTTGAGCCGGCAATGGACGAATCCAAAGGTCCTAGACACGAGGCTAGTGTATCACAGGACTTGTCGTATACTTCCAAGCTTACGCCGGTACCAAATCATACTGCTTGGTGGCAGAAGCACGTGTGCGTAAACAACTTGCCCAAGGTCATTACCCAGAGTCGAACCCGCAACCGCTCGCAGACACGTTACCGATAAGCCACCAGGTCACACATACTTGCGGTAAATTTGTGACAATTTAAGCATTTAAAAAAAACTGGATGTGATACTAAACCTGCAATAGGTGACCTCTTAGTGCTATGTTCCAACTATGACACTACTAATTTCTCAACCATTTGTGCTAGCAGGGCAGCATTATTTGCAATTATATATCTTTGACAGTATCCTTAATTATTTCTGTTTATTTTGCTGCAGCTTTGGATTGAGGAGACATTTCCCGGATGCACATAGGTTGGCATGCAGATTTCTGATTAGATATGGCCTGACTAATTGTGCCCCAATTGTCAGTGTTTCACAATTTATAAGCTTTACACTGCCCTGCCTAGTCAACATTATAAGTCATTGAAATTGTCATTGGATTTTGTTTACCAGGGCGATGAAGACTTAGACTGGCAAATGATAAAGCCTCAGATTTTTGCAGCCATCATGGATTTCTTCTCATCTGGTCAGCCTATTGTTGATGCAGCAGCAACAGTTTCGGAACCTGGTCAGTACAGCTGGAGGTTCGAAGCAGATTGATCCACAATTGTGTGCCAGCTTCTCTGAGTGCTAATGTAGCAAGAGCACTACTATTTCTTGCATATTACTCTTAACGTTGGACCACTAGATGTATGGAACATGTGGTTGAAAAATAGTTGCTTATTGAAATAGAGAAGTTTAGGCACTTTTTGTGAAATTTATTCCATTGTAAGTATTTAAGATGCAAAATTTGTAATTATTTTACATGTAGGCATACTTTGTTTTGAAACAATAAATATGCTGAAGCCTGATGGTACTTATCTATTTTTACCAGTTTTTTTGTGATGTGATTACTCTGTGGAGCTGTTTAAAACTGCAATTCCAGACCTGTGTTCAACGTTCAACATTAAAACTAAGAGTGTACTAAAAGTGATTGGGAAACCAATGCAGCTTGTCATTCAACTGATAAAACTTCTATTGCAGTTAGAGACATACTCAAATTTAAAAAATTAGGTAATTAGGAAATGAATTAGTCTTGTAATTGCAGACTACTGACATGAAGATTTTGAAAATGTCTCAAATCACTACATTGATGTGTAAGGCTGCTAAGAAAACAGTTTTCCAGCCAGTTATTTCTTAATCTGCTTTCATGAAGTTTCCTCAAAAATTGTAGAAACAGATGAAGGCAAAGAAGATGAACTCGTGACCTTAATAAAAGAACTGATAGAGACACGGATCAGGCCAACTGTTCAGGAAGATGGTGGAGACATTGTATTCAAGGTTAACCACATCTGTTCATTTTTGCTTCTACCATTTATTACCTTGATAATAACGAGTGCTAAAAGTGAAATATACTAGCTTACTTTTTCACCTCTCAGACTTGTGATGAGCTGTTCTACAGTACACCGACTACTTTAATTTCAAATGATGATTGCTACATAGGTTGAGAGACTAATGGCATTATTGAAAGTGTTATTAGATTTCTATATATATTAGGTAACAGAGTAATTAAGCTACAGATACAGCTTTAAAATGTTAATCTATGCCAGCACTAAGAAAAATTGCTCTATTTAAAGCAGGACTGGCAGGTCAACATCTTTTAAGTGAAACATGATTGAACTTGTGTACAAATGCAAACTTGAAGTTTTATCTGGTCAGTTTGCTAAGCAGTGAGCTCTGCAAACACCAAAAGGTTCTTTTGTGCAAAGCTAAGTCATGGTCACCTCATGTTTGTATAACGTTTCATCTCATTGCTATGTAAGTAATCATTTCAACTGGGTCTTTTGCAGGGATTTGAAGAGGGTGTTGTTAAAGTGAAGCTCCAAGGATCCTGCACAAGTTGTCCCAGTTCATCTGTGACACTCAAACGCGGTGTTCAGAATATGCTACAGTTCTACGTGCCAGAAGTTATGGGGGTCATCCAGGTGATATTTAAAAACCTTCAGATCAATATAATTTGCGTCTGTTGATGAATGCATTGTATATAAAGTGTCTGAATGAATTTTGATCACCTCCAGGGTGATTTGCTTGTGATTGTTTAATGAATATAAATATATAATGTGTGCTTTTGCTGACACTGTTTATACATGTGCCCTCGGTAAAGAAAATGGACCTCTTATTTATCGCGACACTTTACATAGCAATGTTATGGGCAAACATTTGTTATCACAAGTGTCATGGCTGATGCACTCGGCCTCTTTATCTCCTCAAGCTTCTTCTGCTGCCTTAATATATATATATATATATGAATGACCATTTCCTGAACAATTCGCACATTGCCACTTAACCTCAGGTAGACAGACAGCTTGAATGCGGAAATGATCTACATTTTGACAAAAGTACACAAGTTTGTACTAAAAATCTGAAATTTTATTTTAACCCAACTTCAAAAAGTAACGGCTTATGGAAAATGTTGAGTACACTCTCAACAGGTGGGCCTGTTCTCTGCTAAGGTCATGTTTGGTTTGAATAGGTTTTGCTGCAAATTGTTCAGATTGGGTATCTTGCAAGCAAGTTGAAAACAAAATGATTTGAGAATGTTTCATTTTCACAGGTTGAAGACGAAGTGGATGACATCAGTAAACAAGAGTTTGAGAAGTTTGAAAAATCCCTGGAAGAGACAAAACCAGGAAACGCATAAACGAGATCGTCAGCAATGGAAACAAACATGGACTGGATTGGCTTGCACACTGTTCTGTTGGATGTGTTTCAAAGGGCTATTATTCTGTTCCTACAGTTATAGTGAACTGCAAGAGTGACAACTTATTATCAACATATATGTTCATATAGCGCTAAAATCCCAGAAATACTATTCCCAATGATCTTGCAAGTTGCAGTTTGTGCTTAACGACAAAAACTAACATTCATAACAGGATTCACTGCTATTTCCTGTTTTATGGGAGTAGTTAATTTCTGTGCTAAGGATTGGTTTGGGTCAATATAAACAGTTTAAGGCCCCAGCGCAAGCCAGTAGTCTCAAGGCTTCATCTTGGAGACAAATTCCGGTTGTCCCTTCGTAAACTCTCACGTCAAATTTTTCAGTCCTGAATCAGTTCGAAGCATCGTATATCCATGATAAAAGTCCATCAGTATGTTCTAACACCTGCCAGCTAACATGTCGGCATAAGCTGTGGCGAGGAGATCATCTTCAGTAATGTTCAATTTTTCCATCAACGCTTCAGCTACTTTTTGCCCATGTTCAGCCGTTTCATTTTCAGACAGTATTACCTGTTGTAAGAAGAATTGTACACATACAGATTTCATAATAACAGGATAATTTCAGAATTTGATGTAACAGCGCATTTCTGTAGTGTACTTTCAAAAATAAATATCTACATATAGATGGAAGAACTGTGCAGGTCAGCGGCCATATTGGTTGTTTATTAGACCACTCCATCATTTCGGTGGATTATTTCAACTTTATGCAGAATTCGCGCAGTAATTTCACACACGTTGGAGTTTACTGGTTCTAGGTTCGTGTACCGAACTTATTCGTCGGGTTTGTCAAGGATTTTGCGTTGGAAGGGATTTTGTTCGCAAGTCGTCTTGTGTCGCCCACGTGTTGACGTTAGACGCCTTTTGATGCACATGGTCGAGCTCAACCATCAACTTCAAGGCCGTGCGGCTTCACCGATGTTGTCTGCTGTTTACATCTCGCGAAGGACGGTTCACGCAGGTCAGTGGAGTTAACTCGATCGGATGTTGTCTCTGGTGGCGTTCAAAACTACCGACCGATAAGCGACAAATGCCTTCTACTGTGCAAACCTTGTGCCCGACGATTGGCCGGACGCGCACATCATCTTCAACCAGCGAGGAGCTTCAGTTTCGTCAGCGTTTCGTGTTTCCGAGCCCTGTCGCCGCTCTACTCTATTGATGCAACCTGTACCAGAGACTCTGAATATTCACACCATCTGAAAGCTGTTGACGGGATTCCGTTGGATGATTCTACGTGTCTGCGAGGGATCGCCACTGATGACTGCTTCCGGCTCACTGTGACTTATTTTGCTAATTGATGAAATTTTCTTGTTGTTATGACGCTTAACATCATTTCAGCTATAGTTAGCGCAGAGAGCGCCTCCGAGTAGGTTTCTTGAAGAGGCGCTATATAAATCACCTGGTCACCTGGTGCCGTCAGCTCTTGGAGCTCTGGCGATATTCTTGATGTATCCTCTCCAGTGTCCCCTCGCTATATAAATACTTGAAATAAATAAATAAACCTGTAAACAAGTTACAAAGACAATAATTTTGAAAGTGTACATAACACCCATGCAGTTGTTAAACTGCTAGTATGCAGGGGACAAATTTAGAGCATCATTTATTCACATTCAGTCGAATGTTGGCATAGTGGCTGATGCAAATTTGAAAGGATTTCACTTGACGATAGGGCGAACGATTCCATAAGACAAAAAGCAATTTATTTATGTGGCAAAGGATTTGATGGATGAATTCTAACAAACCACCAATGAATCTATCATTGTTTTACCGGTATTAACAAAGCTTAAAATTGCTACACACTACCACAGTAAAAGGTACTAACATCTAGGTATTCAGTCCTGATCAAATTATCATGCTGTCGAAGGATATTTTTCTGTGCAATGGCAGTACACTCAAACTCATACTAGTACATTACCGGTTGGATACTGTGTGTAAATGGTCAAAATAAATCAACTTAAAAGTATATATTGTCGACTTTTTTACTAATTTACTACCTCAAGTTCCATGAAGTTTCCAAGGCCTTCGACTTGATCAACATGAATTCGAGTTTGCCCCAGAAGAAACAAAAGTCGACATTTCTTCACAGAAGTTTTCACACCAAGTGCCTCACCAAGGGTCATCTGCAAAAATTATGTTTTAATAGCACTTACCAATTAATAGTACTTACCAAAATATGTATACACTGTTTAAGCTTATTTAATAACAGATATATTATTTGAATTAATTGGAATTTCTTGTTGATTAATATAATATATTCACGTGAAGTATTTCTTGCACTTCACATCATGTTTTATTACCTTAATTAGAGTTCGGATGTTGGGGTTGTTATTATATGAAGTCTACGAAGTCTATAGTTTTTTAGGAGAGGATACATCATGACTGTCGCCAGAGCTCCAAGAGCTGACGGCACCAGGTGACCAGGTGATAGTTTAAAAGAAACTGACATTTGTAAGTAAATCTTAAAATCAATCTGCTAAGCTATGTAGTCTAATTTAATATGGAAACTTGTATAATTTTATGTACCTGTAGTTATGTGATCAGAACTTACCCTAAGATTTTCAGGATCTATTACTTCTGAAATGGTATATTTCGACAATTTTGGACCTTCCGTATCAGGACGATTGTAGAAAATCAGCTGAGCTACACCATTCTATGTAAACAAACAATGCAAATGTAACAAGAACCTTCCTTGTCAAGAGAAATTTGACCAAAATGTAGTTCATGTCTTATAAATTTTTCAAGTAAAATTATTACCGGTATGTAGAATCAAGAACTCTTTGCACCGGCTTGACTATAATTATACTCTCTAAATTTCTAAAGTGCTACTCTAAGTCTAGTGCAGGGCAACAGTTTATTCACAAGCACTGCATATTATACTGGTCAGAGACTGATTGATGTCCAGGGAAGGTCCAAGTCTGACTGCTCGAGAGGGCAGGCCACTGAGGGCAACAAAGTTGCCCTCAGTGGCCTTTGATGCTTTGTTATGGAAGAGAGTGCTTTGATGTATGTATGTATATGAACATTTATATAGCACCTTCCCATAACCTCACGAAGGCACTTATGGCAAAGAATCAGATGGATTAGGGTCGGAATTCTTGAACGTAGGACTGGGAGCACAGGGAGTTGGACTTCGCTACAGAATGGAATGCCTACAGGGTATGTAAATTATGGATCCTGATGGAGTATTGGTGGAAAAACTGAGAATATGCAGAATTCAGCAGGAAGTTCATTCCAAAGTCTGGGTACACTGTAGTGTGGGATACGAATATAATTGAGAGAACTTGAGGTAAACAGAGAGAGGCCTAGAAGAGAATGAGAAAGGAGGATAAGGTAGAGTGCAGAAGCGGAGTAGTGAAGAGTTCACAACGGTAGGAGTGTGAGCACAGGGAGTTGGACAAACCTGTCATCGGGGCTGAAGATTCCGTGAAATATACACTGGCTTAACATACTAGGTGAGTTTATGATATGATTTTATTTATATCATGGTTAGAAGGGCCAGGTTAGGCATTTGGAGGTCGGTCAGGTGTTGTTTTTAGGCATCACGTGGGTCAGTGTCACTATTGGAAAAAAAATGGTAAACATATATCGTCGCCTGAAAATTATCTTGGTGTATCTGCATTTTTGATAATTCTGAGAAAAACGTAACAATATTACAAGCTTTGGTAGCACTTGGCAGGGAAAATAAGAAATTCAGTGCAATAATTGTCAGGCACAGACACCACATTAAAACCAACATCAGAGACAGACATCATAGACGTAAAGATTGCTTTTTAAAAATTAGGTAATTAGGATGATTACTGTAGTCTGACCGTGCTCACTGAACCGGTACAACCGCACTTCGACAATACTTGCCTGAATCTGTCGGAGTTTCAGACGCCCATTTGATGAATTAAAGAAAGTATCTTCTTGACGAAGTAGAGTTCCTTCTGAATGACTCAAATCTTTAACTTTTACGACGAAAGTGTCAAAATCTTCACGAACTCTTGCCTTTATCTCCACGTTACGTTGCATGATGATAATTATTATAATTATAATGAAAACGAGGTCACGGTTCGCGCGCGGATTCATGTTTGATGGATCCAAGGAGAGCACGAATCTGGAGTTAAGAAACGAAAGAAAAAAAGAGAAACAAGTGCCTTCAAATTGGGCTCTAAACACTAAATGACTGGTTTTTAATTGCTCAAATACATGAACACCAATAGGCCCTACTAATTGCATTAATGATTAATGAACCTTCTTGTCACTCTCAACCAAGCTCATTATTACGAGCTTGGTTGAAATATTATGACATATCTGGGACTAATATCGATATTAGTCTCAGGACATATTATGTCGACTGATGCCAAAGAAAGTTAAACAGTGTTGTTAGACCTAACTCATTTGAGAAGTTGCGTAGGTTCCTCAAAATTTGTAGGCCATAGGCACAGGCTAATAGACGACGGTCCTGGGTGAGTGACTGAGTGAAGTGGAACAGACAGCCAGACACAATTACTAGGGTAGTATTTCTTGGAAGAATTTTCAGTTGAATGTAAGACCTGTGCATTGTGTGCAGACTACAAGATTCCTGGTGTGTTGGAAGGATATGCGAGAAAGCAAAGCTGAAAGTAAGCCGAGTGTGAGACTCGGCATTCTTTTTCAGCATATGACTAAACACTGCCAGCTAACACCCAGACAGAGCTGGATATATCTTTTCAAACCACTTTCAGCACTGCCAGAAAGGTAGTTCAGTTTAATGCAGATGGATGGTCTGGCTCGAACTAAGAACATTTTAAGGATAGGGCAACTTGAACAATGAACATTAATGATTAGTTGACTATTGCTTGCTCATTCACTTGCCCATGTATTCGAGTAGTAGGCCAAACTCGCTTCCTCACTCACAGTTATCTGTATACCTTAATGGATAGTGAATCGCAGAAGTAGTGGAATCGGTTTTAACTTCGAGGAATAAAGAAACCAAGGATGCATATGAGAAATGGGAACAATAGATTCCAGGCCGCAGTTCGAGTTACTAACAATGCAATAAGGATGCAAGTACAGTCAGACTTTAAAATAAGTTAAATCATGTAGAGTCATAAAATTTCTTGAGCTGAAAATATCATGTTATGGTCTTGTCACTGCATAGAAAGTAATGAGTGCAATTAAGCCTTTAAAAAATATTTTATCGAGTGCAATCCCTTAAAAAACTATTTTAACGAGTGCAATCCCTTCAAAACTATTTTAACGAGTGCAATCCTTTAAAAAACTATTTTAACGAGTGCAATCCTTTAAAAAACTATTTTAACGAGTGCAATTCTTTAACAAATATTTTACTTGCAACAGTTTATGTACATACATATACAAAAATTGACCTATGAATACACATAGGCATTAGGCACACTGCAATAACATAATGATAACATAACATTTTTATTCAGTAAACCAACATCATACAGGTCGTAATAACACCATGATTTAGAAGGTACATGTATCAGTTTATGTAGGAGATCCAAAAGGGGCCGAAAGTCCTGCTAGCAATCTACTACAATGGTATGCAGTATCAAAGTAAAAGAAGAAAGGCAGTATTAAGACACAGTCCATTATTTTAAAGTTTAAAAAATTTATGCATAACCTCTAAATTTGGTAAACTGTTGAAGGTACGGTACTTGCTCAATAAACAATTAAACATACCAGGTACATGTACAATTGTAAAATGGTTCTGTAGTAAAAATGCAATGGCATATACATACAAACTTGTGAGGAGATATCTGGGAAAACATTTTCACAGTACCAAATTAGATAAATTGAATGTTCTATTTGGGACCACCAATATTTTTTGCCAAAAAATTGTATTATCGACCCTTTCCCTGTTACAACTCTTACATTTTGCTGATCCCCCTTATGCGTATATACAGCTTATTTGCTAGCTAAAAGTTGATAACTGTTATGGTTTACTCACTTTACTGTAAGGATCTGAACATAATTTAATTATAAAATATTCAAAACCATCAGACAACTATACGATAATACGAAGTTATAAATAGGCTAAAGTGGACGTCACAATTAGACATTTATTTAGTGTACAATACATTTTTTCGAGACCCATTCCCCCCTGCCGTAAGCAAATTGCCTAAATCCTGTGACCTCAACCCCTCCATGCGTACATAATATATCGACAACCCCTTAACGGATCCAGGCAAGAACTGAGCACCATTTTTGTTTTATATGCAAAGCTTCATATGCTTATGCAATGAAAATAGTATCAAAATAAAAAATTTTACTGATACTTGTAATAACTAAAACATTTCTCATTTTAGAAAGAAATAATCAATTAAATGGACTTGACTTCCATATTAGACTTATAAAATGTGATATTCATCTTACCACTCAATTCATCACCTTACATGTAAGCAAATTACAACCGTATATCCAAAATACCCTAAATGCACATACATAAGTTAATAACATTGAAGTGAATAACCTTGTGTAAAGTCACTATTTCATTTTAAAACTATGGAAAAAGTATGGAAAACTTTATGTAAAACACCATGTAAAAAAACTAGAAAAAACAATAGGTAAAACACTTCACAAACTGTCACTCAGAGATACCAGTAGAAGTACACTAATAAAAATATATAACAGCAATTTTTTAAATCATGCCTAATTCATTACATGCTAGCTTAGAACAATAACAGACTCCTTACGAAATTGCTCAACTAAGTCATTGTATGACTGAAAGAAATCAACAGGTTTACAGACTACCTTCTTAAGTTCAAAGACAACAGCTCTTTTTAGGGATGACTGGTGTTTCAAAACACTGCTACAGCCTGCTGCTTTGTGTTGATTGCTTAAGCCACTGTTTATGTCTGTTTCTAATGTCTGATGTGCTTTTCTTCTGCAGCTACATATACGTTCACTGTTGAAGATATTGTCTTTCGCTGTCTTTGGAGTCTCAACTGCAAGTCTTAATAAAGAATCTTCTGCATCAATGGATTTCTTAGTCAATTGTGTCTGCTGTCGATATGCAGTTGATAAACAGTTCGTCTTGATTGTACAATTCATTAAATCACAAGCCTTACCCGGAGGATTGAAGACTATGGCCTCTTTCACAAGCCGCCCTCCCCAACACAAGCCACTGCGATCAGAGCTTGACAGCACATCAGGCTCAAATTCTCTGGAGCTTAAAATGGGTGAACTGTCATAGCCACTGTCTTCCGTATGTTGAACAGGCAATGCAAACCCATTCTCTGAACTAAAATCGTCCTGGTTAGAATTAATCTTCTGACATCTAATCGCTTTCTCAAGGCCTGCACATGGCTTTGGCATTTTACGGGCATCAATTTTCAGAAAGTGTGTCAAACTTTCGTTTGCTCTTCGTTTCTTAAAAGGTTGTAATCTGGCATGAATATCAGTTTCCATCATCACTTCATCATCATATTTCAATTCTGGAAATTGATAGACCGAAGACGAATCAGGTTTAGTTGATATTGGCAGCATGCTATCTCCTGCACATCCACAATTAATATCCGTCTGTAAAACGACATTCTTTTCACTGTCAAGAACTTTAACAGTCGTTGAAGTTTCTTTGCCACAGCAGTCCACACTAATGCCATCACTGCATGGTTCGTTTGTTCCTGGCATATGATGCTCAATTTTTGCTTCAAGAAACACAGAACATGCCATACAAGGTTGCTTCGTCTCAACTGATTCATGAATACGTGACAAGACAGCAGCTGGCAGCAATTCAGAAGCCAGATGTTGCTTAAGCTTCAAATTGTCAGAATGATAGAATGGACAGAAAGCTTCTTCCGCTGGTCCCCAGTCATGGTTCTGTAGTAAAAATGCAATGGCATATACACTATTATACAGAAGCACCACAGAAAGTGATAGCAGCAATTATATATTGCCAAAAGACTACAAGTTTCAAACAACTTAGTGTCTGTTGTTAACAGACATAACTGTTGGGTAAAGTAAGGCAAGTGCATAATAATAAGCAAGTCTGCATATACACGTATGCGTTTATTACATGTGTCACCTATCAAGAATAGTTCTCATTCAGCTGATCCTTGATTTACGGATATTCTGGCAGGACAGATATAAATAGCCAGAACACCAAGAACATGTCATAGAACCACCCTAAGCTTAAAGTATGACAATCTTAGGGGTAGTCATGACTGAAAACCTAGGGTTTGAAGCCCATATCAAGCAAATATGCATCCAGGCAAGACAGTCGCTTTATGCCCTGCGAATCATGACTGCACACGGCCTCAAGCCTGCATGACGTAGTTGGGATGACCACAGTGGCCCGCATGTTATACGCGGCCCTGGCATGGTGGTGATTTGCGGGGCAGCAGGAATGCGGCAGACTGCAGGCCATATTGGACCGTTTGATCCGAATGCACTACCTTCCAGAGGACAATCCTACCTTCAAGGAGCTATGCAGAACGGCAGACGGGAGACTCTTCGCTGCCCTCCTACTTAACTAAGGATTAAACCCACTCCTCCCACCATTGAGGCCCCAGTCTTATTCCACGAGGCCAACACTACATGACCGAATCATCCCTAGGGCGGACAACCTATTGAGGAAATCGCTTTTAACGAGAATGGTTTCTCGTCAAAAATATTTAAATGTAATACCATATAAACCAAAGTGCAGCTTAAATTGTTAGTCATTAAAAGAACATAATTCTTCTTGAAATTTATATTGGATTTTGGACTTAGGATTTTACGCTATTTGAAAACATTTGACATTGATTGGATATAGAAATGATGTACGTTTGTTTTATTATACCATGTATGTACACCAAAATGCGGATAGCAATTGGTATATTAAAGCATATTCTTATCTTATCTTACTATGGCATATAATCATATGTGACCCGTCATGACGAAATGAGTCGCTAAGGACTTTTTGAGTATTTTGAGTTATGTATTTCACGTTATTCTATGTTAAATTACCTTCAAAATGAGCTATTATGTATCAAAATTGACCAATTGTTTGTGGAGATATAACATTTTTAATTGACCGACCTGTGAAAAAAAATATTCTGAGAAAATGCGATTTTCTGAATTTTTATATAGGTTTTGAATCTTATTGGCCATTTAATTTGCAAAATAACATATTAAAAACGGCAAAATAAAATAAGTTTTAATATTTTATTGATTCATTATATAATGTAGATACAAAAAATGCAAAAATAGCAAAATCAATAATTTGACGGTTGCACACCTTTAAAAGCGATTTGTGGCGTTCTGCATTGTGCGACTTCCGACTCATTTCGTCATGACGGGTCACATATATAGTTTCACAGTAGCACAATTTCACTATTGAAAGCAGCAGTCCGTTTGCCCAGAACATTACTAAAATCACTACACCATGTATTGTAGCAACCATACTACAGTAGCTACAATCAATTGAGGTGTATTCATTTTGTTAATATGACACTACCACCAACAACCAATGGCAGACGAACAGCTTTGTACCTGCATATATAGGCATGTATGTGATCTGTATTTCTGTCTGGAACCTTTGAAGCCATACAGATGCTGAATGCTGTACGTCAGGCGTCTACCATCCTTATGCCACGAATGCCTGCATCCGTGATATGAGCTATTGACTGGAAATGGCTGACTATATTCTTGCCTCCAAAAAGAAATCGCCTCATTAACAGGTAATCCAAGCTCTTTAAGGAAAAGAATATACACGATCTGAAATAAATAATATAAATACAAGTAAATTTTTCATTATTCGTGCATTTCAAATAGCTCAGGACTGTAGTTGATCATGTTCTGGATTCAGATGTCAAATGGATCTAAAGTTCTTATTCCAGGAGAATGGGCCAACCACAGCAAACTCCTGTGTTTGGGCAACCTGGTGGAACAACTAAGTTTGGATGGGTGAAAGAGAAAGATAAGCAGAGGCACCTTAGGCAGAGGACAGTAGAGTCTGAGACAGCTGCTAATAGAATCTTTAGATGAACATTTAATAATAATAATGAAACCAATAATACCACATGTGTAATAGATATAAATGATTAACATCAGGAACCAATCATGCAAGCAATGCATAATAATAATTATTATTACAACAATTTATATGGTGCAGTAGCTCAGTCTATGAAATCATGACAACATATGACATTAAAACATAACATGAAACGTTTAAGACATTTACTTTTTCAAAGGTATAAATGACTGTATTGCTTTTAACACACACAAGTAGAGTACAAAGATATCGTGCCATACTCGTGAATAGTGCTTCAATCTGTGGTTTCTTCTTAGGCTCTCATGAAGATGAACCATGCATGGTGGAAAGCCTTTTACCAACTGGTCAATATCAGCAGCAGTGAGATTGCCTAAGACTGTAGTGATGTGTCCTGCGTCTAAATGTTGGCTCTGTCTCCAGACTAAACTCTTCAAAAAAGCAAACAATGAAGATGTTGAAATGTCAGAGAAGAAACCATGTACTTCAAATGCAATAACATATAGCATAGTGGCAGAACAAGTTTATATCCTTTGCTACGATTTAGTAATGTTATGACAGTAGACAGCAGTGTGGTGAAGATTTGGCACTGTGAGGTTTAGACATGACCAAGACGAAGTGCTACCAAGACTGACACCAAAACCGAAACAATGTGGCACTAAAACAGGGAACAAGACCAAGCCATGAGGTCCAAGACAATTCAAGAAGAAGGTTTTTCAGAGTGAAGTCTATAGGGTAGAAAAGAATAAAACACCCACTCGCATGTTACCAGAGTAGGCAAATATGTAGCGCAAGAAAACAGAGTCAACCACAGAGTTCAACACAACTCGAAACTTAGGCCTTCATTTGAAAATACCAAGACATCACCTATAGACTGAGACAAAAACTATATGATCACAAGACAATGAGATGAAGGCATAAAACCTGTCATATAGCATCGCAAGACCAAACACATGTCTTGAGACAATACAACCTCGTGTTATGACGACTGTTTTGCATTTCCCAGGTGAAATTAAAGGTGTAGCTTACATGCCAAACATACATGGATTATTTTCATTATCCTTCTGTTATCGAAATCTGTCTGAAGTACTAAATATTAAGGAAAGTTCTAGGAAAAACATACCATGCACATTGCAGATATTCTTTTCATGCGACTATCTTCAATGAATCGACCATGTTGAGTTTTGGCAAGACGAATTCCATAATTCAACCAACTGTGAAAAAACCATTTGAACAACTGTGGCAGAAATCTACACGGAACAATGGCCTTTCCATGGTTTAAAACAACCTGCCGCTTAGACACCATCTCCAGTGCAAACTTAAATGGAAGACGCACAAAATGTTCCTCTGATTTCAAGCTGTAATGATGAATTAAAGTTCTCCAATCAAATGTTTCTGTAAGCATTTTGAAAAATTCGCAAATGTCCATCACGACTGCAGGTAACTTCAGTAAGACATCTTCTGGATCAACAGACTCGAAATGTTTTGTCAACTGTTTCTGGAAGCGACGAAGACAGCCAACGTAACGTAAAAGTTCTGCTTCATTAAGACTAGTGAAGCGATAAAGAAATAGAACCGTTTCAGACTCAACAAAGACCTCAGCAGTCTGCACATCACCAGCACACGCCAATCTTTATCATAAAACACAAGAGACACATAAAGTAAGTCAAACTCGGTAAACAATAAGAAGCAAGCTGATTACACACCTAAAATCACTTTCCTCTGCAATCATTTCCGCTCAAATCCTACTTTTTTAGCTGTGGCTGGGAGCGCCTCTGAGTAGTTTCTGGAAGAGGCGCTACATAAATTTTCGAATTAAATGAATGCATGAATTTCCCATAGATGCTCTATTTTTAAAAACAAGATTAATTTTGACATCTTTTTTACATCTAGCCAAGAAAAGAGACCACGATTTTTCATGCTGTATAATAAATTTTTACAGCATAGAACGAACATTGTATTTTATTGTTCTGAAATCATGACAGCTAATTCTGACCAGTTATTGAAGGAACTTGGAGACAAACGATGTAGCGATATTAAGCATAAATCTGATTTAACGAGTCCATTGATCAAAAAATTCCAATAAAATTATCCAAAAATAGAAATGTAGTTTGGCTATATCAAATGACTTCCGAATGACATAACATCTTATTGTAAGACAAACAATGAAATACTGAATGTGTAGTAGGCGTACCACTGACCTTAAAATAAAATGTGACACAGCATCTTTTGTTGTGCCCTCAATGAGACAGTCTGATTTCTCTACAGATGATGGACTCTCCATCAGTTGTTTCACAGCATCCATATTCCCATGGCAACCAAAGATATCCAACAGAAATTGCAGCCTCTTCACAGCCCAGTTCTCCAGCTGAGAAATAGTGATGTCACCCATCGGTGGTTGGATATAAAATGCCATCAGGTGAATAATGCAGAGCTCAGATTCTATAACAAATAGCAAACTCATCATACATAACAAATCAGAACTAAACTGAATAACAAATGCAAAGCTAAATGAAATTATTCAAAGAATGTACATACTTTTCATATATAGAGTTACCAAGTGGCCAAAATAAACATAATTATATTTTCTGTCCTTTCACTGAGGACTTCATATTTCCTCAAATTGGTTAAAATTACTGTATTTTCATGGTGCTACTATAAAGTGTCTCAGACAACACGAATATGATTATTTTGTACGGTTATATTCTATAATGACTCGGTAGACGTTCTAGAATGACTCGGTAGACACCAAGAACTAACGTTGCAGCGTTGTTATCTTTAATAAATCCAACTTCTAGTTTGCCGAGAATCCTTTTAATCGATCCAGCTTCTCTTTAGGCAAGAATTTGTTCGATAAATCCCGCTTCTATTTCGTCAGGAAATATTTTCAGCCATTTTTCATTGAAAATTATTGTTCATCAATCCAGCTTCAGAATGACTGCACTAACCCTAAAACTAACCCTAAACGACCCTCACGACGCCTAACCTGAGCCCTAACCGACCCTCACACGAAAAATCCCGCTTCAATTTCGTCAGGAAATATTTTTCATCAAATTTATAAAAAAAAGTTACTTGCTACCGAGTCCTTATAGAATATAACCTTTTGTACATAACATTAGCTTCAAGTTTCAGATAGCCAACTTACAATAAATTAGTTGCACGAGTTAGCAAAAACGATATTTTTCTTTTCAATAACAGAAAACTCATTATAATGCGAAATATGGAAGCCATGGCACAGTATATTGTATACTGTAACCATATTAAAACCATCTTACATCGAGTTTGTATAAAGCATCGCATAAGCTTACTTTCTAAAGGTCAATTAAATTTTTTGATCCATGTAGTCAATCTTTTATACCAGTTTTTGTGCTACGAGGTGTAACGTTTCTCACCATAATTGGCCAAGAGTTTCACAGCATTTCCAGATTTGTCAAGCTGGCGCTAAATAACTCGATTGGTTATCATCCTGGGCACGAACAATCTGGAAATAAAAACCAAGTCCTGAAAATGACACCCATTCACATCCACTTAAATCAACCTCACTGCTAATGAAATTGTGTATTATAATCATTAAAATAATAAACATTCTAAAATGCAGGATATCTTCATTCAAATAAATAAATACGCGATCAACGTGTATTTTAGCGTCGTAAATCTAAAATAAGCGTACATGTTTACTGTAAAAAAACACATAAAGCAACTATACCATTTTCTTCCTTTATAATTCCGAGCGCCAACTAATTTTTTTTTACAACCACAACGGTCACACAAACACAGATTACGCATGAAAAATAAAATAATCTAATAATTCAGAGACAGAGAGTTCTTGCCAGCGTTGCCACTGAGGTTTAAGAAATAAACCCAGATTTCCTTATAAAAAAAACCCAGAAAATACTATTTCTATGCGATTTTAGAACCCATTGTTCAAATAAGTTGGATTCAGGGCCGGTGTAGTGCGAGATATAGGCCTACTATAAGGGCTACAGAAACTATCCGGCCAGGTCCACTTCGCTGCTAGGATACAAACGAATAACTAAATGGGCGAAATCTAATCCGTTCACAAATACGATCCGGGTGGCTTGACCAACTTTATTACCAATAATCAGGGCTTAAAGTGTGCCTGGACGGTCATGGACGGCGTCCATGCACTTTAAAAAATCTGAACGCCGTCCAGCCACTTATTGGCGAGCACAGACTAGAAAGGTAAGGGGCGTCCAGGCACTTCTTTTGGAGAGTTAAGGGGCGTCCAGGCACTTATTTTTCCACACTTTTGACACTGCCAATAATAAATTAATAATGATCGATATGATATTCTGTTTATTCGATCAGCACTATAACTCAGTGTGCAAAAACTATTGTAATTCACGCCTGTAAGTGTGATTGTGGGATAGTAACATTACAAATACGCAAGTATATTTAGGAGATAACATGATTCTAAGGGACGAAGTGGTGTTAAGTAGCCTAGGCTACCTCGAGCGTATGCTATATTTAGAATGGAAAATCCGCGTTGGAAAAATGACTACTTGATGTGGCCCATTTAGACTATTTGTAGGCCCTAATAAAAAAATTGTAAGGTATATGACTATTTAAAGAAGTGTCCTTTTCTAGCTTGCAGATTCAGCACGTTACTTGATGGAATTCTGGAGGCTGAATAATGGCAACTGACGCTCAACCAAATCCCCACTCTAAAAAGAAAATTGTAGGTCTATTGCTTATGAATTAAGTGCGTCCTATGTTAGGCCTGAGGGCATAGGCGCAACCACCCTATGGGACCCACGGGACGCGTCCCCCCCAACTTTTGAGTTGTCCCCTAACTTTATTATTATGGTCCCCCCAACTTTTAGGACGTGATTCATTATGGTCCCTCCCAACTTTTGGGACGTGATTGCGCCTATGCCTGAGGGCACCTTATAAAAGTTTTTGCCTGTGTATGACTGTTGGCATTCGTCTGATTGTCTGTGTCTGTATATTAAGGCTATACAACGAGCTAAATTATGGCCCTGGTTAATTAGCTTTTTGCGTGTTCGGATGAAGGTTAACAAAATATTCGTCAAATGAGTCGAATAAAATGTAATTAGCCTACAACTTAAAAAATATCAATTGTCAAAGTTGTCTGAGACTCGGCATCTATATAGGCTATCGACAGTTTTTTTTACTATGCTGAATGCTGAAGCGATATATTCCTATGCGCATGCGCAGCGGGTCGAGCCTACCAGAATTGTAAATAGCCTATGGCATACTTAACAAGCCTGGCTTAAGTTTTCGAAGTTTTAAAGCTGGACAAATTTTCTGGAGAAATTTTCTTAATACATCAACAATCCAACGTTTTACCCACTTAGATTCCTAGAACATCAGCTAGGCCGTATTGCAACTGACAACTAGAACTATAGACACTTCCTAGAGGATTGAGCTGACGTAGGCCTATAATAGGCCTATTATTATTATATTTATAAAAAATGCACGCTTGTTGGAGACAATTCGGCTTAAAAAGGATCGAGAATCCTGATCGAGTGACCTGACCTATATATTGAGATGCCAAAATGTCTTATGCATATTATGCTTCATCAGGTTACAAATTGTTCGTGAATAGACAACGTAAGATCTTGATTGTGGGATTTCAAAGTAAAACTAGTGGAGCAAAAAATATGTAGCATAGGCTAACCATTTGTATTTACAACACTGAATATCCTGTAAAATTCAATGTAAAATAGTCAATTCACCAAAACAAACCCGGATTTTGTCCCAAAACCCCAGAAACCCAGACGAAGGCAAAGCCAGATCTAGTGGGGAAAACCCAGCTATGGCATCACTGGCCCTTGCCAAGCGCAAGGCACCACTTTATTTACCATAGATAATAACAAGCGTAATTTAGATATGAATACCATAGATGATCGATGAGATAGAGAAACGTGAATAAGCTGGTGCTCTGCGTTTGGTTTTCAAGTGGCGCTTTAGAAATTTCGAGATTACGAATACGATTTACGAGGGCTGTGTCGAGAAAAAAGAGGGAAGTAAAAGTTCTTAAAGAGGTGAGACGCTTCGAGTGGTGAGCCTTAGGGTGATTTGGTAGGGTAGCCTGAGACAGATGAACCAATCCATATTTTTACTGCAGGCCTACGACTTACGACTACAGAAACAACATTTCGGCCTAATGTTTCGGTAGTTTGGGGATTTTGTCCCAGTCGTCTGGGTGATTTATCCCACGTAGGCCCCTAATACTTTACTTTTAATGTTAGTTTTGGGAATTCCGGTTGTGATCAGCGTTAGCCTTTTGTGCGCCATGTCATAATTAGGCCTACGCATTTCGTCTGTCTAAATGCATTTTAAAAGAAGTATTAGTTTGCCCCTTTACTGAAGTTGAAACTGTCGTTAATTTTGATCTTTAGGCCTATCGACGTAATTGCTCCACCACTGATCAGTCACACGTCTCACTCAACCAAACCATTCAGTTACATGTACTTATAGGCTACATCAACTATTTGCTGGCATGGCTGAACTAATTTATTGTGTCATTTGCCAAACTTCAGTGCATGACTTAAATAGGGATCTGCCTAACAAAAACTAGATTATTTTGGTCAAACACATGCAGTGGCTAAAACATGTTCCATTTGACAGCAAAAAATAAAATGCATTGTCGGTTGGGACTTCGACACGGATGAACAACTGATCCAATATATATATATATATATATATATATATATATATATATATATAATGATTATATATATATATGATAATTATATACGATATATAATATAATTATATAATATATATAAATAAATATATATATATATAAAATATATAATATATATACTATTATATACATATAAATATATATATATATAATTGTTATATATATATATACAGGGTGGCCCAAAAAAATGATAGCATCTCGTTGCAAAGGGTCATTTAATATAATTTAATCAATATACCGTTTTGTAATTTACTTTTGTATGCCAAGTAGTAATTACGCTAATCATAAAACATGTTCAATGTGTCCGCTTGCTTCTCAACAACTTTTGTAAGCGAGAAACACCAACTGATACCATGCTACCGCAGCTGAAATGTTCACGTTCTCGTATAAGTTTCCTTTCTGGAACATGTCTTTTCTTTGATTCAACTGAACAAATACGATCATTTTTAGAATTAGCTGGCGTGGCAACGGTTAATGTCTTTTCTTCTGTAAACCAGATGGTTCGTACACTTCTGCCATTAGGAAACCGTTCAAGTATAGGCTGTATAGCTGCTGACTGCGTTGCAAAAGTTGCAATTTGCAATTTTCGTTGAGCGTCTGCCCGATCACACGCTTGTAGGTTTTCAGTTGTAAATCTTGCTTTACAATACGTTGCACCGACGACAGTGATAAACCCGTTTCTCTTTGAATTTCCCGCGGACTTTTGTGACTATGAGGATCATCTTCTTGACTGCAGATCAGCTCACTCACCCGCTCAATGTTCCGTCGTGTTCTATAGCAGACTTTGGCCGACCACTTCCGCGTTTACGTTTTGTTGTACCGTCGTTGTCAATTTTTTAATGACCCGACTGACACTAGCTATAGATCTACTCCAGGTTTTGTTTAGAAACTCAGTTTTCATTCGCCTTGCACCCCAATGTTTCTCAATTCGCAAATTTTTAATCAGAATACGGGCCTCTGTTGTGATTTTTTTCATTCTGCTAAATATCTTCGAAACACGCAGAAGTTGACGATTGGCAAGTAAAAAATAAAAAATGGCGACCGTAAATTGTCGTAATAATGACGTCATGTGACTAAACAGGTAAGTAAGTAAATGAGTGAACTATTCAAGCTATTATGGATATAGTCTAAACAAATTTGAACTAATTATAGTACATTTTACGAGGTGTTATCACTTTTATTGGGCCACCCTGTATATATATGCCTAGATGCCGAGGACTTGATTATGATATTGCTCGACTCCGTTGCACAGCTTTATGCGGCTCAGCAATATTTCGAAGATTTACATTTACATTAGCTATAAAGGTTGATGTAGGCTACGTGGGCGCTCGTGCATGGGACAAGAGGGGCACTGGCCCCATGCAAAATTTGTATCGATTGTTGACTACTACTTTTGGTTAATTGCAAAATATTGCCTGTGACATTCTGGATATCTTTTTTTCAGGGGGGAAGGGAGTCAGAGCTTTGTGACGTCATATTTAACGGATCATATGAGTCTTCATGACTTTTGTGACGACTGACGATCGACGTGTGACGATGGGAAGGTGTCAAAAATTGTCCCAAATTGTGTGACCATTTATTGGACGGTTCAGTTGTAGGCCTAACAGATTAGTTCTTCGCAGTTCGCACTTTTAGACCTAATACTCATGATACACAAAGCGAAACTGAAAAGTTTACATTCTGAAACCTCTGTGAAGAATAGACCTATAGGGCTACCCATCTTCTTAATTTCCTGCTCTGAATTTTTAAGCTCTTGCTGAAAAAAATTACATTGTATTTTGCCTCTGCTGCAAGAACATCTGCGTGCGTCCATGCTGCTCTAGATCGCCTTCGTTTTTATTGTACACGTACGCCATGGTTGGCCACGAATCCACGACCCCCCTTCATGGCTGTGAGCCTGTAAGAGATAGTCTATATATTTTATTGTTGCCTGAAGCGTCTTTGTAGTTCCCATTTCTGTATGCCTACTTATAGGCCTAGTGTAGCATCATGTAATTCCCATTTTTTACACCGCCCTCACACCATGTTTTAGCGTGATACACATGGTCAACCTCGATCGACAAGTAAGGACTGAAGATTAGACCTATAGGAGAAAGACCTCCGTCTATAATCTTCAGTCATTACTATTTAGGGTTCTTGGCCATATCTATCGCATAAAGCGCTAAAACATGCATGAAGGCGCTATAGTATTCTCTCCGAACGACCAACACTCGTTCCCAGACAGCCCCACCTTCGCCCACAGAGCGCACAATGCTCCGTCTATAGTTTATTGGTGCTGGCAAACTGTGAGCCTCTCAACCGTTTTGTCTCATTATCTCGACCAAATAGTCGTCTGTGCAATTTCGTCTGTGTCTTCGTCTAACCCGAATTGTGATCTGGGTGCACATTGGAGGGCTGCCAGTGGTCGCCCTAAAGTGGTGTCGACCTGGCAAACGTGTCATGCAGCCAGTAATAGAAGGAATCGGCTGCAGGAAAATTGAATATGCTGTGCAGACAGTAGCTGTCATAGGGCCTACTATAAGCGGAAGGACTTCACCAGGGGACACCATTGTTATGGATGGGGGGTAAGGCGGCATTCCTGGAAATATCAAGGATGCATAATCGTATACGAAGCTGGTTAATGTGTCTGCACACCGTAGCAGCCCATCTGACCTCTGCATATAATTATTAGCCGTCGTTGCCAAGCGCGCGCACACACACACGCACACACACACACACACACACATACCGAATTCGATTCAGTCACAAAACGTCGGGAAACATTTAAAAGGCAGTCTCAAGCTGCTCAAGAAATCAATCATAAAACCTTTATTAGCCAATATGGTAGGCTTGCAATGTAAGGAATGGACCTGGGTCACCCAAGTGAGAACAAATGAAAGGCGATACCAAAGTACTAACAAATTCATTGTGCTGCATAGGCCTACAGCAATTGTTTCATCATGTTTATTTTCAATCTCAAACACCGAAATTTCAGACAGCAATCAGTATAGTTCTGTCTTAGACACCTTTAAAAAGGTACTAACCGTAATTATGTGTAAGGAGGGAATTCAACTGGTGTTTACTGACGAATTCTTGAATGCCGGTGATCAATATCGTTATTCGTTAGCTAATCTATAGTAGGTCTTATAAATACAGGGTGCGCCAAAAAAGACCCCCCTAGGTTTTTTGCCAATATCTTGACCAAAAGTAAGAATTTCCAAAGGAAATTTTACAGGCTCAAAGACAATTCATATTTACACATGATGGTCAGATTTCATCAAAATGTCTCAAACAGAACAAAAGTTACACCACTTTTAGTGAGGCCACCATCCGTTTTTGATGATTCAAAAACGAAACGCAACAAAAAGTAACAAAAGCACGATTTTATTAAGTCTTATCTCAAATAACTTTTGTCAAATGAACTTGGTAGTGCTTCACAACTTGTGTTCAATGTGCCCACCACCAGTGCCAAAACTTCTTTTGAGTCTTTTTGCAAAGTTCTTGATCAAGGCTATTTGATACCAATTATTTGAGATGGGAATTAAAATCGTGTTTTTGTTACTTTTTTTGTTGCGTTTCGTTTTTGAATCGTCAAAAAACGGTGGGTGACCCCCCTAAAAGTGGTATAACTTTTGCTCTGTTTGAAATATTTTGATAGACTCTGACCATCATGTGCAGATATGAATATTATTGTCTTTAAACCTATAAAATTTTATTTCGATATTCTTACTTTTGGCCAAGATATTGGCAAAAAACCTAGGGGGGATTTTTTTGGCGCACCCTGTATATAAGGGTTCGTATTCTCATGTTGCTAACTACATGTCATGTATAGGCCTACTGATTATCAATTCATCAAACCAGTTACCTTTCTCACTTCTCGGCTGAGGAAAGACATGCAGATACTTTAAATGGGCTTTCAGACAACTTCAGCAAAATATAGGCCTATACTCCCCTATAGCCTAAGTCATCAAATCGTCTATTTTAAAATAGCGCCAAAAATTAGTATTTTATAAATCGAGTATTTTTCTAATCGATTTCTGATCCTGAAAGCCAAACAAATAAGTAATATGAATAAAGGCTGACGTTGATAATAACACATCAATAGGCTATATATTGATTTCTATAGGCCTATAATAGCAGAGAGAGTATGATGCATGGCTTCGCATGCGAATCGATTCCGTGCACATTCATAAATCCTGTTGGCCTATTGTACAAGAGACTATACTACAGGCTGCGCAATATAATACTGCAGACTTGGGTGTATACAGAATATCGCGCATAAATAATTGCACCGTTGCGGCATGGGTATGTATGATCAGAATTTTTTTTACTGCAGTGCAATCATGAGCTTAAATGGCGCCATAATAGAACGCTGCAGAGTCTGCACTGGGTCATGAGTCTCTCGATTCTTTCAGAGACAGAGAGTGAGAGACAGAGAGACAGAGACAGACAGACAGACAGACAGACAGACAGACAGAGACAGACACATACAGAGGCAGACACAGGCAGAGAGACACAGACAGGTGCAGTGGCAGAGAGCCATAGAGACTAACACCAATAACATTTTAACATCAACAACGTGACTGCAGATTGCTGCCAGCTTATGACTGCTGTAACTTTATTACATTATTATTACTAAACTTTACTATTACTTATGGACTGTATTATTTTTACATCTTTGACCTGTAACCTGGTGCGGTATGTCACTAGTACTAGTTTGATTTAAGCTTATTATTTAACATCATTCTTGATTCGCTCGATTTCATGAGCCTTGTATTTCTATTGTGTACACTGTACAGGCCTAGACCTACTGTAGGTCCGCACAATAGAAATGCAGGGCTTTTAAAACCAATTGTTCTGCACAAAAAGATTAGTGACAGCGCTCGCCTGTAAGCTAAGCATCGCATGGATAATATCGTGCACCAACAAAAAGAATAATTAATTATCTAAATCGACGCAAATATGCTGATGCGCTTGTCTGCAGATGTCGTCGACGGATGATGATGAGAGCGCATGCGTGGTTTATGGCCGCACGTTTCAAATTGTTTTCATGGTAAATAATAGGTTCTGGCAAATGCATCTCATAAATGAGATTTATTGGATGGCTGAGCCTTCCACCAACATTGCTCGGCTGTCGACGTGGCAAAGCGGGGAGAGGGGTGGGTGGAAAGGGGGAGGGGAGGGAAGGGGTTGCGTCCGTCTAACGATATTAATAATTAGTTATTGCAGACAATTCAATATCGTAATTTCTGTTGCGTTTGCAATGTCGAGAGCGCGAACAGACAATTTGCCAATGGTTGCTGATCCAGCGATCATCTAGGTCAATACAATGATTATGAGCAAACAACAAACTCGTCTCTCTCTCCCCACCTAGCTGTGTCCACAAGCAGCTTTGGTACAATGATACCGACCGCTGTGCTGGATGTCTATCATGGCAATCATGTATATTATGCACGCGACAATAATTGTGTATATATACATGTCTGTATTCTCATGTACAATTGTACATGCATGTATCTATGCAAAGTTTGCATGTATACATATGCACATACAGCCCATATATACTTTATGTATGCATGCATGAATGTATTAATGTAAGTTCGATTCATGCATGCATGCATACATGAATGTGTGCATGTGTGTAACTGTGTAACTATGTAGGCCTATGCATTCAGAATGCATGCATGTATGCATATATGTATGCATGTATGCATGTATGTATGTATGTATGTATGTATGTATGTATGTATGTATGTATGTATGTATGTATGTATGTATGTATGTATGCATGTATGTATGTATGCATGTATGTGCGTATGTATATATGTATGCATGTATGTATGTATGTATGCATGCATGTGCGTATTTATGTATATACATATGTATGTACTATGTATGTTTGTATGTATGCATGCTTGTATGTATGCATGTATGTATGTATGACATTGTATGTATGTATGTATGTAACTATGTATGTATGTATGTATGTATGTATGTATGACATTGTATGTATGTATGTATGTATGTATGTATGTATGTATGTATGTATGTATGTATCTATGTATGTATTATGTATGTATGTATGTATATGTATATGTATGTATGTATGTACATGTATGTATGTATGTATGTATGTATGTATGTATGTATATATGTATGCATGTATGTATGTATGCATGTTTGTGCGCATGTATATATGTATGCATGTATGTATGTATGCATGTATGTGCGTATGTATATATGTATGCATGTATGTATGTATGCATGTATGTGCGTATTTATGTATATACATATGTATGTACTATGTATGTTTGTATGAATGCATGTTTGTATATATGCATGCATGCATGTATGCAAGCAAGTATGTATGTCTGCTTGCGAATATGCATGGTTGTGTGTATTTATTATGAGTGTCTGCATGTCTTCATACATGTGTTTGAATGTACATTAGCATGTGCGTGTGAACCTCATGAACATTAATTATTATTATACGACGTCTTCTTAGACCTCCTCAAAGTCATTCATCATGGGAGACCATCGCTGTAGGTGGGGGGGGGGGTCCCAGGGGATACGGTCGCTTTCCTGAGAATTTTCAGGGGCCGGAGGTTAACTCCAGTCGTAAGCAGTCTCTTAAGTTCAACCATTGAACGAGTGCTGGAAATGGGAGAAGAACTCTCGACGTCGTCAGTCTTTTAGGTTCAGCTCATGAGGAAACGTTGATGGAAACTGGAGAAGAACAGTACTCTTGACGACAGCTGCTGCAGTCTCTGCAATGCTTCATCCAATGATTCAGTTGGAATCTTGTGTATACGCTGCAAGTCACAGTATCCACTTGAAGAATAATTCTATTCTAGAAATCATAACTCTGACCATATAATATGCAGTAATATCATCATCGGTGCTCAATTATTGACGGCAACTCTATATGCCTCCTCCGTTTTATGCGGTTCACTTAACAGACGACGACGTGTTCAACAAAAGCAGGAAACAAGACTCTGTCTGCATGTATTGGTCTTCGAATGACGTTTAACAAGAACAAGAACAAGATGGCACATATCGTTTGAATTGAGTCAACAGGTTGCATGGCGTCATACGGAAACACGCTTTTCAGAAGTTTCGTGTAATGCAGATAAGGTCATCAATCGTCGTCCTCCGTCGTTCCTCCTTTGGGTCCATCTGCATCCGCAGTCAGCTCATATCCTTTGAGAAATGTACAATATATAATATATAGCTCTACCCACAAACGCGACAACGGACGTGCCGCACCTCGACACCAGATGGCGTCTTTGGGCTTTGCATATACTGTATACTCTTCATGTATATATATATATATATATATATATATATATATATACCATTATCATATAAATCCATGCAGTGCCTGTGTATTTATATTTATGTACATATATATATATATATATATGCATATGCACATATGTGTGCGTGTGCCTGTGTGTACGTGTGTGTAAGTTTGCGTGTAGGTGTGTGTATATACATAATATATATATAATATATACATTATATATATATTTAGTTGACAGGATTGTAGGTATGTGCTTGCATATATTGGTGTACGGGTGTGTGCGTGTGTTCTAGGCCATGTGGTAGCTATCCTAAAGTGTTGACTCTGTGTGAGTGCGTGTGTGTATGTGTGTGTGTGTGCTGGTGTGTGTGTGTGTGTGTGTGTGTGTGTGTTGTGGGTGTGTGATTGTGCGTGTGCTTGTGTTTGTGTGTTCGCGCATGTGCGTGCGTGTGCGCGTGCGTGCGTGTCGTATGTGGCGTCATGCGCAAGGTCGGCAGTTGTCGTCTTGGACCTAATGATGGGTGGGTGTGGCTCTCGTGGCAATTGCGCTGCTGCTGGTGGTGGTGGTGGTGTTGGTGATGGCTGTGAGTCATGTCTTCCACCAAATGGGGGGGAGGCGTTGCATGCCACCCACTGCAGCTGGGCCTCACAGCCGACCATGATCAGCTCCCGTCCCCATGCAGAAGGTGGCGTCATTTCCTGGAAGCAGTGTCTCAGCCACTGTAGCCGCCGATGCCACACATGCCGTCTCTGAATGTATACAGTATTATACGTACGGTGCAGAAATACACGGCGGCGCTGCTGCTGCATGGGCCACCGTCACAACAGCAACTGATAAGCGTTTAAGTGTGTTACTCATTCCTGTATGCATATATAGCAGGCACATGTATATGTATATATGTATGTAATATATATACGCATGTAATATATATGCATATGTATGTGTATATAATGTATATATATATGAATGTATGAATGTAGATGGTGCATAAAAGCTCTCTCAGTTTGTCGTCGGGTGAATATGCTGCTGACATAGGATACTGCAGTCAGTGCATGAAACCAGTGTATAATAAGAGAGTCGGTTGGATGTGAATCTGCTCAGTTGCCATTCGTGGACTGTTGTCGCTGTTGTCACGATGGTTGTCGTTATCACAATAGTACCTTCGCACGAACAAAAGGTAAATGGGCAGCCATGCATGACTGACGACTATGACGCTGACGAGGATGATGCTGAATGCTGACAATGGTCAATGAGGAACAGGAGGAGGAGGAGAAGGAGGGGAGGAGGAGGAAGTGAATGGCGCTCATTATCTGGGCTCAGCTTTCATGACGGGGAAGCATTCATTTGAAGTTCGACGGTGAGAAGTCGAACAAAACAATGGACGAAATTCTATGAATAAATGACATTGAATGAGTAAATGACATTAAATAAGTAAATGACATTGAATGAGCAAATGACATTGAATGAGTAAATGACATTGAATGAGTAAATGACATTGAATGAGTAAATGACATTAAACGAGTAAATGACATTGAATATGAGTAAATGACATTGAATGAGTAAATGACATTGAATATGAGTAAATGACATTGAATATGAGTAAATGACATTGAATGAGTAAATGACATTGAATGAGTAAATGACATTGAATGAATAATGACATTGAATGAGTCAATGACATTGAATGAATAAATGACATTGAATGAGTAAACGACATTGAATGAGTAAGCGACATTGAATGAGTAAATGACATTGAATAAGTAAATGACATTGAATGGGTAAATGACATTGAATAAGTAAATGACATTGAATGAATAATGACATTGAATGAGTCAATGACATTGAATGAATAAATGACATTGAATGAGTAAATGACATTGAATGAGTAAATGACATTGAATGAGTAAATGACATTGAATGAGTAAATGACATTGAATGAGTAAATGACATTAAATGAGTAAATGACATTGAATGAGTAAATGGCATTGAATGAGTAAACAACACTGAATGAGTAAATGACATTGAATGAATGATGACATTGAATGAGTCAATGACAATGAATGAATGAATGACATTGAATGAGTAAATGACATTGAATGAGCAAACGACATTGAATAAATAAATGACAATGAATGAGTAAATGACATTGAATGAATAAATGACATTGAATGAGTAAATGACATTGAATGAGTAAATGACATTGAATGAGTAAATGACATTGAATGAATAAATGACATTGAATAAATAAATGACATTGAATGAGTAAATGGCATTGAATGAATAAATGATATTGAATGAATAAATGACATTGTATGAATGAATAAACGAATGAATGTACAAAGGAATGAATGATGGAACGAAGGTCTACTATAGCTTCAATGGGGCTACGGCTCAGTAGGTCTATACAGGTCTACTGCATTTCTAGATTGGTAGAAAGAGTAAAACAGATGAATTTGATTTTTCTGTGGGTTTATGAAAAGAAGTTAATGCAATCTTTAATATGGAGAAACAGACTCACAACAGTCAAATCGAAATGTCATTCAATCTCAAACACCTCTTGGACGACGATTTACAGGGAAAACTTGGCTGCAGTGGCGAATATCTGCGAACACGGGAAGCGTCTTTAAAGCTCGTTGATATGTCCGTCCGTATATTCAAACGTGGTTTCTGCAACAGAAGCTGCTGCTGCTGCTGGTGCTGCTGCTGCTGCTGCTGCTGCTGGTGCTGCTGCTGGTGCCAGTGTAGGCGACGACGACGACGACATCTTGGATTTGGGAAACAGGGAGAAGCGACTTTCAACGCCGAACATCAAACGATCTATTGACGGTTCTTTTGTTCTGAAAGGCGATGTCTCTGAATCTACCAGTTGCCACCAACTCTTAAGGTCAACCTACACGAAAGAGAGACACACACAGACACACACAGAGAGATACACACAAAGAGACACACGCAGAGATAGACAAAGAGAGACAGAGCGAGAGAGAGACAGAGAGAAAGAAAGAGAGAGACAGCCAGGCAGACAGACAGACAGACAAACAAACAGACAGACATACAGACAGAGACAGAAACAGAGACAGAGAGGCAGAGAGACGGAGAGACAGAGGGAGAGTGTGTAACAGACAAACGGACAGACATGCAGGCAGACAGGATGAGAGGTGAGCAGACGGAAATACTGACAGAAGGACAGACAATGAACAGATTGTACACGAAGAGAAAGAGGAACGACAGAAGGAAAAAGAACGGACAAAAGAGCGGACGAAAGAACGGACAAAAGAACGGACAAAGAACGGACAAAGAACGGACAAAAGAACGGACAAAAGAACGGACAAAAGAACGGACAAAAGAACGGACGAAAGAACGGACAAAGAATGGACAAAAGAACGGACAAAAGAACGGACAAAAGAACGGACGAAAGAACGGACAAAGAACGGACAAAAGAACGGACGAAAGAACGGACAAAAGAACGTGCGTAGAAATTGACAGAGGAGAGTAGAGATGGATATATTATGCGTCGTCGTCGTCGTCGTCGTCGTCGTCGTCGTCGTCGTCGTCGTCTATTTGTCAGTGATGTCTATTTGGTTGGACAGACGAAGAAATAGGAAAGGTTTACTCAGAACGATGCATGTGCATTTAACTCCCCCAGCATGCACTGCGTTCAACCGTAAATCTTTGAGAGGGATTATTGGCTACACAAAATGCAGAGGCAGGAGGGACAGACATGCAGACAGGCAGGCAGACAGACAGACAGGCAGACAGACAGGCAGGCAGGCAGACAGACGTACAGACAGACAGACAGGCAGACAGACAGACAGACGTACAGACAGACGTACAGACAGACATACATACATAGAGACAGACAGGCAGACAGACAGACAGGCAGACAGTCAGGTAGATAGAGATTGTTAGAGACGAAGGTTTGCATCTCATTCAAGACTTGGACATCACCATCGACGCCGCTCCTCTGCTGCTGTTGTTTCCAACTATTAGACACGTTCCACTTTCATCGGCCACATCGTCAATATCCAGCACTGCATATCAAACAGTTCTTCCTCCTCATCCTCCTCTTCGTCCTCCTTCTCCTTCCTCCTCCTCCTCCATCTCCTCCTCTTCCTTTCCTCGTCCTCGTCCTCGTCCTCCTCCTCCTTCTACCTATCCTCCTCCCGTCAAACTAACCGATGTTTATATTCGTATATATGGATATATATATAATTATACAGACGTGAATATTATAGGCCTTACAGGCCTATATATCAATATATATTTGACGCTCTTGATCTAACGGTCGTTGATCGGCTGATCCATCCCCTCCCCTTCTCCCTCTCTCCCTCTCTCTCCCAATCTCTCTTTATATATCTCTTTCCCTCTCTCCCTCTCTCCCTCCCTTCTCCCTCCGTCCCTCCGTCCCTCGCTCTCTCTCCGACCGACCAACCGACCGATACCTATACAGGTGTATCGTCCGTCCTATAGCTGCTGAGCATCGGCAGAGATAGCATCGCACCATACTATCCAGCATCATCCATATGCGCGCGTTCGGCGCCTGTGTATCGATACGCAGTGTACACACACACACACACGTACATTGGATGCGTGTTTGTATACACCGCTGTGTGTTTGTATATACATGTATATATATATATGTGTGTGTATGTGTGTGTGTAGGGATCTCTGGCGGATGTCTGTCGGCAGATGGTATTGTTGGCTGCCTCTGCTGCTGCTGCTGCAGATGCAGCTCATGAGTTTGGAGACATAGATGCTGATGCTGATGCTGATGCTGATGAGACGATGGAGATCAAGGAGCGGTCGACGTTGAAGCAACGAGAGATGATGACTGCAGCACATGGTTCGGTAAGTGCACAACACTCATCATCTCTGTCTCATCTAAAGCGTAAATCGACTCAATTACTGTTGATCGCTTAGTCTTCTTTCCATATAATTATAAGTAATTGTCCATCCATTGAGTTTCTGTTTGCAAAGCCTCCGATGCAAATGATTTTCGACCGATAAATAAACAAGAACGCTAAGTATAGGCCCTATGTGGTCTTTAAAAATCCTTTAGCAAAATTTAATGCACAATTGGACATCGAAATACAAAATGCAAAAACGCACGGAGGCGATAATTATTGGGTATAGTGATGCTACAGTAGGCTATAGTAAAGCTATAGCGCATGTTAAATAAAAAGTGTTGAGCAAAGATTCCTGGTAACGAATCGCTTTCGTGAGAGGAGTTTGTAGCGAAGAATTTCACGGTTGTGAGGACGCTGTGGTAAAGAGCATAATTATAAGTTGTGAACTGGAGAGAAAAACTATGAAGAGGACATGCCAAGGATTAGCTAATGGATTGTAGCAAACAGAGTGCGATCAACCCTTACACACATCTCATCGAACATGAGAACATAAATGGCAGCGCAAAACGCCTTCTTTATCAAAGAGTGTGGCCATTCTCGCTCTGCAAGACTAGCCGATCCAACCGAGCGCGAGAAGAGTAAACAGCATTTCGCGTGAATTATCTGGTATAGAGCGATCAACTGCATAATTATAGACTAGATTAAGACACCAGTAAGTAGATGATGAGTTATGACTAGCATATGCAGAGAGTGTAACACTAAGATTGGGTATGTGCACTTATTTTTAAACACCATACATTCTTGATGCGCTCGATTCGAAAAGTCACAAGATTTGATCTGATTGGATTTTGTCCGATAATTCCGATTGATTAGGCTATATTAATTTAATAGTTTGTTAGCCTTTCTATCTGTGCGTTAGTCGGTTCTTCTCATACTTTAATTAATTGTTTCCTCATGATTGTATTTATTGTTTCTTAATTAGGAATTATATCACTCCTGAGTGCATAGTATTGAGATAATGGATTTTGTCTGATTGTATTACACATAATTTGGACACTGAAAATAAGTCATCTACTTCTGACATTTTTGCTCGATTGTCAATTGAAGTTTGCTTCTATTTTGACATTTAATGTGCCTCTCTGATGCATTCCATCAAATATGGAGATTAATAACACAAGAAGAATCATAGAAATATAATAGCTATCCACTTAAAGTGTAAGCTTACCATAGAAATTGTCGTTTTTATGTTACATTACGCATCTGACTCTGCACTCGAGACCAAGACGCCGACCTTGGTCAGAGGACAACAAGACTTTATAAGAGGAGTGTATATGCGCAATGCTATGCAAATACATGTATGTATGTATAAATCCTTGTTTATGCATATATAGTGCATGTTGAACCTCTTAAGGCGCTGCGTGTAGATGCGTCTCTTTCTGAAGTTCCTAATCACGAATCGTCGTTGAAGCATAATCATATTATGGCATGATAGATTATGATTATAGAATCGAATAACTAGATCCATATCTATCTGCTCTTAATTAATTAGCATGCACATCGTTGCTTATGTTCTTCAAGCACGATCTGGCGGCGGCTGGTCCGTCCTCCGCAGCCCTCTCCTCCGTCATGCAAGGTCCGTCTCTGCTCGAGGTGGCCGCGGTGGCGATGAGCGAGCGCCGGGGGGCTACGAGGGACGTCTCCGCTCTGCGTCGTTGGCTGCGTCGTCTCCGGTCAATGGCGTCTCGACTGATGACGAAACGCACGTGGGTGGCGACCATGTTCCTGCTCGGCACCTTCGATATGATGCTCTGCGTCTTCTACCTGGTTCGCACTTCGCACCCGGAGTTCACCTACTCGCTAGTCGTCGGTCCCCCGCCGACGCACCAGTGGGCGCCGCTCTGCTTCTTCACCGTCCTTCGCACCCTCCTCTACTTCCCAGAGACGGCCAACACGTTCTCGGCGATGTGCCATGTCGACGGTGACACGATGATTCCACTCCACCTCGAGCTGATCGCCGCTCTGTCCATCGAACACATTCCGCTCGCCGCAGCTGACTTCTTTCTCAGCCGATGCTGGCGGCTGAGGACGAGTCACGTGGGGTCGATCGCCCACATCGTCCGTCTCGTCTATCTGTTCGTTCGGATCGTCTGGTTCGCTCACATCGAGGGCAAGAAATGTCGCAAGAACGATAAGCACGAGATTCCGCAGGTCATCGTCATGATCTGCTTCATGCTGTTCGCCATCTGCGCCACGTTTCCCATCACGAACTTGCGCATGAAGCCGTACAAGAACCTGAGGAACGACCTGGAAAAGGCTTCCATCTTCCTCATCCATCATTCCGAGGAGGAGACCGTTCCCGAGCAGCGCTACATCGACAGCGCCAAGTGCGCTTTGGGAATGTGTTCCAACCCCGTGGCGTTCCACGAGAGCCGGTGTTTTGGGACAGCCGACCTGGACGCCTTTTCCAGGGACAGGTGGAAGCTGCTCGTCGATTCCGTCTGGACGATTAAGGAGAAGCACTTGAGCGTTCATTACGAGTGCAATAAGGATAAGACATCGAAGAGGTCACCGAGCGAGTGTTACGTCGATGGCGATGGTGAGGTATCATCGTCATCATCATCATCTGTAGGCTGTGCGCTGTGCTTCCGTTTCCATTTCACCGCCGGCTATTACCTCTCTCCACACGGCCTTCTCTCATACAACTTCGGTCGCCGGTGTAGGCTGCGCGGCCGACAGGGCAACTGCACGAATTCAGCGTCTGGTTTGAGCGATGGATGGCAACTGGTCTACTATGAGGCGAACAGACAGAACAGAAACAATGTATCGCTGGCATTTCGCACTGCATATATTCAACCGAAGATTAAGTACGACGCTAGCATAGACGCATGTGCCTACGACGAAAGCGATGACGTCGTCAGTCAAAGAAAGACAATAGAAGGAACTGGACCGTAGAAAGGCAGCTGCACCGAATGGGGTGAGGACTGGGGAGTCGAGAGTTCTAGGATCGTATAATTTGAATGGGAAATTTGACATCTGGAAACGCTGGCCTCGTAGACTTTGGATATGTTGCATGAAAATGTGAATGCATCTTTAAAATATCAACAACTCAATCTTATAACGTACGATATTTTTCTGTGGACACGATCACGCTGAGTAGACCTAATAGGACTTTCATGGTTTTGTACGGAGGATAACTTAGGATTCTTCGCCATCTATTTTTAATGATGAAACAGAAGATGAAGAGAAGTGTAGACGACTGATCGGATGAAAAGTCGCCTACTGTGGCTCGAGAATTATAATTTATCTGCTGCTGCTGCGTATAGGGACGTGGCAGTGGAGAATGCGGTCCTATTAGGCGATGGCTGGGTTGAACGTGGTTTACTGCGAGGTGAACTAACTCACGCGGTTTGGTTTATTCAGTTCGGCTGCAGATATCCATGAGATGTTTTTTCTGATTATGCACAGCAGTCACCGTATGCGCCTTCTTTCTATATTATATACTATGTGTACGTGTGTGTGTGTGTCTGGTTGTTCGCCACATTCAGTTATCTGTCTGTTTAGCTCACTGTGCGACACATTACTCAGCGGAAGGCACCAGAATATATTTCATGTTTGCGATGTGGTGCAAAGATCTATGCATAACGACGGCTGGCAGAATTCGTCTAGAGCTACAAGGAAATAGTAGTCGGCCTTCTATCGATGTCACCGTCAAGAATTAGTCTAATTAATCAGAGGATGCTGGTCTTGACATTCTGGATTATTGTTGTTGTTGCTCCTATTGAGTCGAACACTGAAAACTGACGATCATCGCTAAAGTGCTTATCTGCTGGAAGAAACAAAATAATCATATTATTATTACTATTGTTATTGTTGCATCTATTAGAGTCAGTGGCGGATCCAGAACGTTTCGAAGGGGGGGGGCCAAAAAATTTTGGGGCTGGGGTCGGAAACTTTTTTGTTGATCTTTCGCTGGAAATCTGATTAACTATTTTAGTCATTTTTGGCGGAACCAGAGTTTAATTTAGCCCTCACCTCTAGAGGGATTGAGGTTTGCGGAGGGTTACATAATTCACCGTCTGAAGACAATCATGAGGCGCGCAGCGCCGAGAGTGGTAGGGGAGGGGTGTGGGGAGGGGATATGCCCCTCCCCACCAGAAACTTTTTGAATTTTCACATTGCAATGGTAGCATTTTAAGCTGTTCTCTTAACAAAATAGCTGTACTTTTCAGTGCTTATAAGAGTGCCATAAGATCTCAATAAATATTGACTTTACTTAAAAACTTCTTTCCCGAAAACTAGATTTTTTTAAGTAATCCGCCGGAAATCTTCAAAAAGGGTGTTCAATTTTCCTTCCCAAAAAACCGATGACATTTTTTGATCATCCGTGCGAAATCTTAAAAGAGGTGTTTAATTTTTCGTCTAAAAAGAGTGATGACTTTTATTCTTCCGTGTGAAATTTTCAAAAAAGGGTGTTCAATTTAGCATCGCAAAAAACTGATAACTTTTTGTAGTCATGCGTGCGAAATCTTTAAAAAGGTGTTTAATTTTTCGTCTAAAAAGAGTGATGACGTTTTAGTCTTCCGTGCGAAATTTTCAAAAAAAGGTGTTCAATTTAGCATCGCAAAAAACTGATAACTTTTTGTAGTCATGCGTGCGAAATCTTAAAAAAGGTGTTTAATTGTTCGTCTAATAAGAGTGATGACGTTTTAGTCTTCCGTGCGAAATTTTCAAAAAGGTGTTTAATTTGGCATCCCAAAAACTAATGACTTTTTGTAGTCATCCGTGCTAAATCTTTAAAAAAGGTGTTTAATTTTTCGTCTAAAAAGAGTGATGACTTTTTATTCCTTCGTGCGAAATTTTCAAAAAAGGTGTTTAATTTAGCATCCCAAAAAACTGATGACTTTTGTAGTCATGCGTGCGAAATCTTAAAAAAGGTGTTTAATTTTTCGTCTAAAAAGAGTGATGACTTTTTAGTCTTCCGTGCGAAATTTTAAAAAAGGTGTTTAATTTCGCATCCCAAAAAACGTTGACCTTTTGTAGTCATCTGTGCTAAATCTTAAAAAAGGTGTTTAATTTTTTGTCTAGAAAGTGTGATGACTTTTTATTCCTCCGTGCGAAATTTTCAAAAAAAGGTGTTCAATTTAGCATCCCAATAAACTGATGACTTTTTGTAGTCATCCGTGCGAAATCTTTAAAAAAGGTGTTTAATTATTCGTCTAAAAAGAGTGATGACCTTTTACTCTTCCGTGCGAAATTTTCAAAAAAAGGTGTTCAATTTAGCATCGCAAAACCTGATAACTTTTTGTAGTCATGCGTGCGAAATCTTAAAAAAGGTGTTTAATTTTTCGTCTAAAACGAGTGGTGACGTTTTAAGGCTAAAATAAATAAAATACTCCCACTACTGAATGAAATATAGTAAGATATAAATAAAAACAAGGAGTAAACATGTGTTATCATTCACCGCACTTTCTTGCACATGTAGACTACACTAAAAACATAACATGTTTCGCCCTGAAATTTTTTGGCATCTGCAAAAAATAAATTACATCCCAAACACTGTTGTTCGTGTTAACTTGATTTGTAATTAATAGTTAGTTGTACTTAGTTATACTTGTGTTTATTTGTGTTAATGTTTTTTAAATTTACTACGAATATATACACGATTGACTTACATTGTATGCCATAAATCATAGTTGGATACTGTTATAAGATTGTTTCATTTCGTTGCTTTATATTAAGACAATGCAATTGCGTGAGAGACTTAGATTACATTTATATATATTATTTCTATTATAGATTTTAATTACATTTATACATTAATTCTCCTGTGCATGACTGACACCCTGAATTTTTTTTTCGTCCACCATGGATGGGGGGGGCCACGTCCCATGGTGATTTGAAATGGGGGGGGCCATGGCCGGATTGGCCCCCCCCTGGATCCGCCCCTGATTAGAGTCACGTGAGATATTTATTTATTTATGCATTTCGTAGAAGTTTTCTATTGCACGTAGTTTCTTTTCTACACGTTACCCAGAAAATAGATGTGATCATATACATTATACAGCTTTTATGACTGCACAGTGTGCACATGTATGTCGACAGTGCACGAATGTCAGGCGTCTTGTTTCCAGGCTCGGACAATCATCTAAAATTTTGGACGACGCCAACATGACGAGACATAAACTGCTCATAATGCTCGAACAGTTTATCCGCCCTGCCTGATGCAACGTTACTTATTATCATGCAGCATGATGCAGATGATAATAAGTAACATGCTTTTGGATGAACATCGGTGAGTTAAGGACGTTGACTAGTAATAAATCTCTGCTGTGATGTTGACAAACGAATGTTCTCTTCCTCCTCTCCGTTTTTGCCTTTTTGCGACACTTCCGTTTGTTCGTTGTTTGCATTGTCTGATTAATACACGATGTAATAAATGCATGGCGCTGAGCTGTTCAGAACATCATTTGTCACGACGACGAGTAGAGTATTTGTAGACATAATGATGCGTGTAATTTCACTAACTAAATATTTATTGTCGTTGAGAAGTAGGTGGAAAAGCAGGCCATCATCAGGGTAGAGTACTGCAGCACAGAGATAAATATGAATGCACACAGACAGACAGACAGACAGAGAGGAAGAGGAGAGAGAGAGAGAGAGAGAGAGAGAGAGAGAGAGAGAGAGAGAGAGAGAGAGAGAGAGAGATAGCCTAGATATCTCTGTCGCTTTCTGACTTCTATATCGCCAACCGCAATCTTCTCATATATGTCAACTTGTAAGGTACTTCAAAGGGCAGACGAGGCTTCGCTCGCCTGTGCTTCAATACTCAGACACCCGTCACCAGACACCCGTCACCCCAGACACCGTGTGAAGAATTGAAGAGGTGCAACTGATAGACAGGGTCGACAGCTTTCCTATGCCAACCTTATCCAGATAAGAGACAGAATTCTGAACGTTCGGCTGAAGGGCATGATATGTAGTGTAGTCAATGATGACGCGGTCAAGTAGGAGGCAATTGAGGATGGTAGCAGCGACAGATTAGAGCGCATTGTCATCAGCGATGCGTCGTCCATTAAGCGTATACCCATACATGGACGTCCACAAATGGGGGGCAAGAGGGACACTTGCCCCCTGGAGAGTTGACCCCCGTTTTTAAAAAGCAAAACCGTTTGGTTTTAACCAATTTCGCATTATAATAATTATTAGATCGACAGGAGAATATAATAGATCTATAAAGTTATTTTCTTACAGTGAAATTTGCATTTAGAAAACTCTATAATATTATAGAAAAAATAACCATGCTCTAAAGTTTCCGCTTCGCATTTTTAAGCTCTTGCCGAAATTTATGTTGTCGTAACCACTGTGCTTTGCCTCTACTGAAAAATATAGGCCTATATATATATATATATATACGTGGGTGCACATGTATACATACAGTCCTAACTTTCCCTAAGTAGATGACACAAGTGTGGCCTGATTGATTACTGGTAGGCTATGTACAGAATCATAATTATAAGCTATCATAGTGATTGTCTGACTAAACTGCATGTAAAAATGCAACGCAGATGCCAATGAATGCCGTTCTACTGACTTTAACAGTTAGGCTACATAGTCTGCTGTATAATAATACAGAAAATAAAAGTGAGAGAGCGAGATATTGCAAATGCGTCAATATTATAGTTTAGCAAAACGTTGCATAAGTTAACGTAGCCTATCATGCCTATGCCACTGAGATTAATATTCACGGATAAAAGTAGGCTAGAGTTTCTTTAGAAGCATCTAAAATATTTAAATAAATATATAGATCTAATGCAGGGGTGTCAAAGAGCTGGCCCGCGGGCCATTTCTGGCCCGCCGACGATTTTTTTCTGGCCCGCGGAGCCTTCCCTGAAGATTACAAAATTAGAGGATAAAAGTTCATTTTTTATTTTACACTAAAATTACAGTCAGCGCCAAATACATCGAGGTTTTTTCTTACTGGCGTCACCTTTATTCAGACGCACAGCTCTGCGTATAGACCGTATATCCATGGTTTCCTATTGGTTCAAGGTTGTCTGCTAACAAAGGTGTCACGACAACTGGTCTAGAGACAACTCGTCTAACAACAATTGGTCTCCAGACAATTCGTCTAACGAAAGCTGAACTACAGAATGAACTTTTATCCTCTAATTTTGTAATCTTCAGGGAAGGCTCCGCGGGCCAGAAAAAAATCGTCAGCTTCTATTTCACCAATACAATTCGTCGGTAGACCAGTTGTCGTTAGATGAATTGTCTGGGTATCACTTATCGTTAGACTGGGTATCACTTTTCGTTAGATTGTCTGTAGACCAATAATTGTCGTGGGACCGTTAAAAAAATTATGAAAGTTACGATACACTTATAAGTTATAATATTTTAAAATATTGTCAAAATTGAATCAGAAGCAAAAGTGGACATTGTATCAAGATATTTTCGCGATATTTGGACGGATATGTATTTCTTTGTTGAATACAGCAGTAATCCATGGCAGTATGTTTAATTAACAGGAAAAGGTTAGCGTTGTGAAAGAATACAACCTCCGTAGACATTATGATACGAAGCATGGTGATATTTATAGCGGGGGCCTAGGCCAGAGTAATGAAGATAAGATTGAAGATCTGAAGAAGAACTTGGCCAAGCAGCAGAATGTTTTCAAGACAATCATTCACCAGTCAGTGTCCCGTGTCCGCTGTAGTAGTAGTAGCAAGCTATGCAGTTCCTCACAGCTATGAAGCCTTTTGTCGAGGGAGATTTTGTAAAAGATTGCTTGTTGAAGGCCTCGGATAAAAAGCAGTGTTGTGCTAATAGAAGTTTATTTGGTACGCTAAAAAATGCACCTTTTGAGATTTATACTTATACAAAACTTTTCTGGGAATTGGCTGACCAATCCCGGAGTTCTCTCTCAGATCACTACCCAATTTTGCTCAGGAGCTTCGACACCCTGGCCCGCCACTTTTTGGAAAATGTTCACATTGGCCCGCCACTAAAAAAGGTTTGACACCCCTGATCTAATGGATCTCAGAATGTGACTTTCAGGCCAGGTTTCATCAATGCCTATAATTAAGGTGTAGACTATGATTATTACGCGCGCACAACCTGAGACCCTTCTATAGCAATCGAGCAACTGAACTTAACGATTGTTCTTTAATAAAATTCTGAAATGCCTATTATTTTCATAATTGCACAATTCATAGCAAACGTTCACCAATAATGTTCCAGCCTTTTCAGGGAATAGATCTAAACGTCGTATAGTGCAAATAGATCTAATGGTGATTGGAATAATCAATTTTCTTGTCGTCATTTTGTTCTCGCCTGACGTGTTAACCATATTTATGCGCTTCAATTGTTTGTATGCATGTAATCAAGACACTTGATATAGCGCCATTGCTTGGGTCTTCTTCAGAGCGCAACTTTTCCGGATCCTTCTCTCTGCCAGTATACAATTTAGTATAGCAAAAGTGTGACGCCTCTGGCGGTGGAATCAGACCAGCCGCGGTGGAGTGCCTCTGAGTGAGTTTCTTGAAGAGGCGCTGTGCAAAATGAAATGACTGAATTTAAAATAAGTTATGACTTCACAATTAACACACAAACACCAGCGTCATATATAGAGCACATGAATCTTATGAGGCCTATACTGAAATGATTTAGCCTAATTGCCATCTAGATTTCGAATTTCCTTTGATTCGACGGTTCCTTTGGAGAAAGCTCTGTATTAGCACTGAAGTGTTTTAAATTAGACGTCTATGGTATTCATTAAAATACTGTGAAAAATATTATAGTTGCCATCAGGGGCGGATCCAGGGGGCCAATCCGGACATGCACCCATTTAAAAAGTGCATGGGACGTGCCCCCCCCATTTGGTTTCAACAAGCCATTAAATCAGGATACAGAGGCCATTACTCCGACCAGGATGACTGATGACTAAAAAATTCAGCAACTATTTTGTCGGTTAAAACGGTATCTTTTTCTCGGAAATTGGACGAATGACTAAAAAAAGGTAATAGATTTTTCGGCGACCGAGACGAAAATTTTCCCCTGTCCCAACCCAAGAGCGAAAATATTGGCCCACCCCTTCGAAAATTTTTATATCCGCCCTTGGTTGCCATCACATGAACATCCCATTTAAATGTTTTTGTTTTTAGAATCGCTCTGTTAATTGCGCATAATTATTTGCTTCTGTATTGAATCTGTCAACACTGCTTAGATAATCTGATGCTAACAAGCTGAAGGAAAATGTGTCTGGTTTCTTAGCTGCATTATGTGTCGCTGGCGTCAGGTTAATGGATTCTCAGCTGCATGCCATGCCGCCAACGTTTGTACACACAGATCTGATATTGCGGCAGTATACAACTGACTGTCATTAAGTGTACGTGGTTTGACATAACGTATACTATAGCGTATACTAGCGATGCAACAGTGGCAACCTTTTGCCCAATACACTGGTCAGTGATAAAGGAACAACGAGCCACGTACGCAGTCAGCGTCCGGTGCTGTGTATACAGCATTGTCTGCTATCGTATGGAAATACCATTGTTCTTCGGGGAGCAGCTTTCTGATCGCAGTTAAGCGGCACATTATTCTTTCATGACTTCAGAGCCTGTGGTACATAGGAGACAGCAGAACAGAGCGTATTTACGCTTATTTACAGGAGCTCTGTTGCTCCATCCTAAGCGCCCAGCGCCGTGGCGCTCTCCATTCTTCTAAGCAGGCTGAGCTCCTTGTTTCCCCGGTCGCGCACTTCCATTAAGCAGCGCCGTGCCTTTTCTGTCGCTGGCTCTACAATCTGGAATGGGTTTCCTGTGGATCTACATGTACGTCTAATGCCTAGTTTCATTGAGACCACGTAGACTGTTCTCTTTAGCCTGGGTTGGGTCGGGAGCGCTTTTGATTAGATAGTCTTGAAGGAGCGATATGTAAATATGTAAATATCTGAATTAAATTAACTGAATACGGTTTCAGGTACCTGGTACACACTCTAAGCTATTCCTCTATCCAAGCTTGGCGACAGGCTTTGTACACTGTACAGTTATTCTCGTCGAATGACGAAGCCCATATAATGTCTAGTCTATGATTTCCACATTATAATAAGATCGACTGCAGAATATAATTGATGCAATTTTTTACGATGCCGTCTGCAATAACTTGCGCATAAATTGTCTGGTGTGGATCTCGAGATCTTACGCTCGCTCGTTTTCTTTGACACGAAATGATATTTGTAAATCTCGACACGATCAATGAAATAGTTTTACTGGTTCATTTGTGCACACAGTGCATAGGCCTACAGGTCGTGCATTGCGTTCAGTCTATATATAAGCGCTTCCAGCATTCACGCATCACAGGACACACTCGTGCAACAGCAGTGTCTGAGGCCATCAGACACTGAAAATCCTAATTGCAAATATTTTATCTATGGTGGTTCTTTATGAAGACTCAGCGATGCACCAGCTGATGCTCACCCATATACCAGACACATTGTTGCGCTGTAGACGACCAGACGGCTGCTAAGCAGGCAAAGACCTATCGCTGATTAATCAAAGCAAAGCCACGATGGCGTCACAGCTTCAACGATCAACTGACTCGTCGTTAAACTGTTAAATATTGAATTCGGTTTGTCACTTAAGTGCGACAGTGTCTGAACGTAAGCTACCTTACTGCGGTGTATTATCAGACAATTTACGTCGTCGAGTACTAAAACCCTGCTGCGCTTAAGCGTTGCAGTTTATGCATGGCACTGCCGTGAAGCAGCAGTTGGGCGTTTACTGCATTTGTCTCCGGGTATACATAACATATACACATTACACAATATATATATATATATAATATATATAGTATATATAGTATTTATACTATATATACATATTGCATAGTATATAGGCCTATACTATATATTGTCTCATATATATATATGTATATAATAGTATATATAGACCTCTATATATATGGCTTTTGTATACAATATAATTATGTATATGTATATGGTTGTGGTGGGAGTTGGTTGGTGGATGGTAAGTGGCAGCGGTGGTGGTGCTCGGTGGCGTGGCGGTGGTGGTGGTGGTGGTGGTGGCGGTGACAGTGGGTGGTGGCAGTAGTGGTGGTTGGTGTTCTAGGTGAGCGTGTAGGCGGCGCAGCATATGTGTGTGTGCATGCATCTGAATCAGAGCATGCATAGTCATCAGCTGCAAGGGTCAACTGCTTTCCTTCTCGGATGCTTCTCTGCGTCCGTCCTCTTCTGAAACCGTTGACCAAATCTGTTCGTCTCCTCACGGGTGTGTGCATGTGTCCGTCTCTCTCTGCCTCTCTCTCCTTCTTTGTCTGTCTGTCTGTCTCTCTCTCTCTGCTCCTCTCTCCTTCTTTGTCTGTCTGTCTGTCTGTCTCTCTCTCTCTGCTCCTCTCTCCTTCTTTGTCTGTCTGTCTGTCTCTCTCTCTCTGCTCCTCTCTCCTTCTTTGTCTATCTGTCTGTCTCTCTCTCTCTGCTCCTCTCTCCTTCTTTGTCTGTCTGTCTCTCTCTCTCTGCTCCTCTCTCCTTCTTTGTCTGTCTGTCTCTCTCTCGCTCTCGGCGTATCCTTGTTTCTGAGGCATCCTGGAAGTCTTGTTCAGGATTTGTTGGAAGCTGGAGATAATTTGAACGTAGGATTTCTTCGCCAAAGCCAGGCGGCCGCGCAGCAACAGCATCCACTGATTCATGCGTCGTCGGCGGCAAGACACTCATGAGGAGCATAGCGTATACATATATTAGAGGAGGTGCAGCAAGGGTCACATATATAGATTGGAGCGCATGCATAAAATGCTTATAAATGGCAGGAATTCGACGCCGCTCGACCACCCTTCGGCCAGCAGCAGCAGCAATGGATATAAGGCAGCATAGCAACAGTGACCGATTTATATAAACGACGACTATTTCTTCTAACACCCCATAGTTCAATATACATAGACGCGCGAAGTTAGGCTATAATATAGGCCTATACGATTATACGTAATACATATATGTGTACATATAGTCTATGTGTATGTATAATGTATATGTATAGTCTATAATCTATATATGAAATAGACTTGGTCATGGGAACGAAGGTCTAGAAGGCAATGTTCTGTTCTTGTTTGCTTTCTGTTCTTCAGTTGAGGTACAGATATTGACCAAAAGCTGGTTAAATCAAAAGCAATATACCTGTAGCCTACCACTAACAAAAGAAAAAGGCCAACCATGAATTAATACTTAAGTGAGTCAAACTTCGACCCTTCGGGTTGTCCTTTCTATAGATACTCTTAATTCAAAAGTAATATGCCCCAGGGCTGTTTTTAAGAATTTTTAGAACTGCACAACCCCTTCTTTCCTTTCCCATTTTCCGTGGTAAATTACCTTCAATCGGAGGACAACGGCCTTTTTTGCTAGTTTTAACTGTACAGAAGTGCTTCAACAACTGCACATATCCGTTTAGAACTGCACATTTTGTGTACAACTGCACGTTAAAAAAAAGCCCTGATATACCCTGCCGACTTTCTGTTATATGCCTATTATTAGTGAAAATGTGTGAGACGTATGCTTTGGTGACCAAATAAGTGTCTTTAATAATAACAACAGCAACAACATCTAAACCTTGTGAAGATGCTTGAATGCGAGTATGCCTGCAGCTATCCTCTCCCCGGTCTTCATAAATAGCCTTGTGCTTATTATTGGAAAGTAGGTCGAAGCAAACCTGGAGCTTGATGCCTGCAATGGACAATTGCGAAGTTACGCCAGTTTGCAGTAATACGCAGCCTATATATATACACTGAAGTTTTGGTTCCGACCTGGCGATTGTCGGCTTTTTTCTTTCATTTCTGCTTTAATTTGATCCAATTTCTCAGCATAAACCACCGCAGGAAGATTTCTTTGGGCGAACATAGGCTATACAGCATGAAGTTCGTTATCCTCTCAGGCGCGTTCGTCTTTAGCGAGCATTCAGATGAGTTTCGGGGAGTGTATGAAGCTTGCATTGATAGGTGTATAATTTTCGACATTTAGTCTTACAGTTCATGCAGCGCTAATTAAGGTGGTAATTCTCAAGGTATACAGTCTCTTATATTCACCAACCAAACTAATAATTCTGATAGGTATTCCTATATTGCCTATACGGTTCCATGACAAAATGTAGAAAGACAAAACGTCGCCGGCAAAATGTCGCCGACAAAATGTCGCAGTGACAATATATAGGCCTATGTCGCAAGACAAAATGTTACCGACAAAATGGCACAATCGTAAATTAGTAAATACTAGTTTATTTTAACAATCGACTATTTAAAAAACAATCGAATGAACTGGTTAATAGTTGTGTCAACGGACACTACTATTAACCAAATAGAAATAAATAAATAAATAATATATTAAATAAAATAAATAAACAATTAATTAATTAACATTAATATATTAGATAAATAAATAAATATTATTTATTAATAGTAGTGTCGACGGACACGGCTATTAACCAGATTAATTATTAATAAGACATGGCGCTGAAACTATAGCAACATACATGTAATTATGTTCTGGCTCTTATTCTACGTAGGCCTATATTTCATCTGACTAAGCATCATTGAATGACCTCCTCCGCTGCCAGATCCAGCTTTGTGTCTTGCGAAGACGTTTTGGAGATTCTGTTACACCAGATCAATCATATGGGATGCTTGCAGTGCCACTATAAAGGCCTGTTCTGTTGTCCTAGATGTCTATGTGGATGACCATATCATATCACCCATTTGCATCTCACAGTCTCAACGCCTGTGTACCACTTCAGACTGGCTTTGCTGTTGTCATTGAAGATATCAAGTGAACTGTAGATCTATATCGCGTGTCACTCCGTGTGACTACATAGATTCATTAAGCTAAAAAAAATGATAATTATTGGAAAGAATGATAATTATAGGAAAGAATGATAATTATTGCAGGACTTTTTTAACGTGCAGTTGTACACAAAATGTGCAGTTCTAAATGGATTTGTGCAGTTGTAGAAGCACTTAGGCCTATGTACAGTTAAAACTAGCAAAAAGGTCAGTGTCCTCCGATTGGAAGTAATTTACCATGGAGGATCGGAAATGAAAAAAGGGTTGTGCAGTTGTAAAAATTCCTTAAAACAGCCCTGAATTATTGGCCTGATTTAAATCTATGAGAGAGAAGGGGCTAATCTCCACAGTACTGGCCTCGATTGAGGCATGCATTGCCTGTAAAACGGGTTCGTGTGTTTGACTTTTGTAGGTTTGTGCGTTTGGTTTCTTATTATTTTAGACTTTAGAGTCGCTCACATGTACACATGTGCTACATGTATACTGTTAAACGAACTAACGCAATGATTTTATCTGCGTTTTAGATTTGCAATTAAGCACCATAGCGTTCACCAGATGGCGTGCACCTACAGGAAATCGTTGTTTGCTAGAAGCGAAGCAATGT
>OX457036.1:70143679-70213679 GCA_949752735.1 Lumbricus terrestris
AAAAGGACGACAGATCAACTGCATGCTGTGACAAGCTTAGTCAGACGTGCGTGTATGCTATGAAATACTTTAGATTAACAGCGTGACCACATTTACAACCTTTACTACGCGCTCATAAAACAGTGCTCCACAGCAAAGGCATATTGTGATAACGCACGTAAGATGGCAAATAATGCCGCCTGTCCAGTAGCCTAGGCCTACACAGTAGGCTACACACGGTTCCTATTAAACGCGAACGTCTAGCTTTCGACGATCGCTCAATATTACATAGTGCAGAAGAACCATACATGTAGGTTTGAGGACAAATGACATCTAAATACGCTTTTTCACCAGTAGGTCTATCATCTATGCATTCTCGTTTGAACTAAAATCGAAGAGTTTCTTTAGGCTAAATCAAGTGAGAAGTCGAGAAAATTCTCTCAGAAGTTCTGCTCAGAGGGGACACAGAAGTGTTAAGGCGGTTGCACATTTCTCAGACCGACTGTCTTCACATAAAGTGTCTGATTTCTATGACTAAAGGATTCTTAAACTGACATGTGAATATTGTAAAAGGCATTTGAATCGCTTCTCATATAGTTATTGTCATAACCTACAAAACAAGATGTCCATTTCGTCCGATCAACGGTTAAACGTACTGAAGAAGAGTAGAACTACAAGAGTTTGCATGCAGACATGTGATCAGACAGCAGCTGTTGTCGTCCAGTCAGTCCCCCCATTCTAAGCCAACGTTTCCCTTTTTAAGTCCATTATGCCCTCAAGCTGAAGTCAGTCGCTAAGTTAAGACTGCTTGCGTATTCATTCACTTTTTTCATTTTAAATCGCGTTTGAACAGCATATAACGACAAGTTGACGTCAGTTCTGCACATACTTCCTGTCTCAGTTGTGTCGTCTGCCTGCATGGCGCCTTGCCCTCGTTTCCATACATTGATAATTATTGATTATTGAACTGAAGGCGGTCAACCCTTGTTTCTCACAAAGCTAAAATTACTTTCATTTATTGATCGCATTATTAGCAACTGAAATCTAATATAACCAGTACCAAATAATTTGCATTCATTATAATATGGATTAGGTCTCTGAAACGAAACTGGTTTTGTTGTTGTTGACTTTTTGTCCGAGATTAAAAACTTTCTAACGATGCCGCCTTGTCAAAACAAATTAAACTTAGTGAATTTGTGTTTCACTATAATTATAGGCTTATATAATCGTGATCTAATTCCCACTGCCTTTGAAGGCTATTTCTCTAGTTCATCTGACCTCCACGCTCTCTATACTAGATCAAGGGATGGTTACAGAGGTCATTTTGCTCGCACCAATTCTCGACTGTTTTCAATTAAATGTGATGAACCCTCTGTTTGGAATAATCTATCCCACGATATCCATCATTTACCTAATGCATTGTTCATCTTAAAAAAAGACTAATACGTGCCCACCAAGTTGATCAAAGAGGCAGTGGCGGCGACAGGGGTAGGGGCGGCTAAGCCCCCTTAAAAAGGTCATAAATATTTTTCCCATGTAAAAATGAAATATTTGCACGATTAGACCCCCTAAAACCTTAAACGCAAACATATGTACGAAGTTTGTCAGAAATTCTGTCGGATAAAAAAGGATGAATTTCGAAGATTTAGACCAAATTACTAAAAAAAAAGGTCGTCAGAAATTTTGACGGCTGAAATGGAAAATTTTCTTGAGATTTTGGCTGAATGACAAAAAAAATGGAAGTGGAAATTTTCCATGAGATTTCGAAACGGATGACTAATAAAAGGTCGTCAGCAATTTTGGCGGACGGAAATGGAATTTTCCTCCACAAGGATTCAGCCCCCCAAAACTGAAATCCTGGCGCCGCCACTGCAAAGGGGCACTTAAATAATTAATATATGATACTGTGTTTATTATATTTCTGTTGTTTCCTCATGATGGTTTTGGCAGTGTAATTGTTATGTGCCCATTGTTTCAGCTGGGAACAATAAACGAATTGATTCAATTCACTAATTGAATTCAATTGGTGCTGTTAATTCTCATGCTTATCAAGTTATTTATAGCGAACAATCTGACTTGTTTAATTGCTCAACTGTTGTTGGCAAGGGTATTACCAGGAAACAACAATTATGGTTTGGAATGGATCTCTTTACAGACAAAGTTGAATTTAGAAAATAATAATAAAACACTTAGAAAATTATTTATTTGATGCAGGTTTGAACCGTAAAGCACTCCTATATGACTGCAGATTGCTAAAAATTGAATAATCCAGTGTTCACAGACTGGGTGCCGCACCCAATTTTCCCACGAACCTGCACTAGAAGGGGAGCATCATTTAATTAAGTAGCCTACTGGTCTGATTATTGTAAAATTTGTTCTGGGGTGGTGTCAAATATTCTCCATGTTGCGTCGGACTGTAACGACATGCATATAATATAATAGACTATTATCTTAAAGTGAAGAGTCGTGTCCGTTTATATTATAACACACCCATAGATTCATTTTCCAGTGTCGTCTCTTCATCGTCCGTGGTGGGCTATAGTTGAGAAATCAGAGAACAGTGAACACGTTATGTGGATGAAAGGAAAATCACCATGCACGGGTATACAGTACTACCTGTTATGATGGTACACGTCTACCTTCATTCGTCACCCCTCGGCCATCACTATGATTTGAATCAAATACGAACGAATGATCCTGGATTTCACGCTCTTACCGGTATGCAAACAGATGTATGTATATTGAATATGTGGACACGCCCCTTCAGGATTCTACCCAAAGGCGCTATACCAACTATAGCGCGGACACTGAATCGGTGTTTTAGCCTACGCCGAAGCGCACGAGCAATTGCGAGTGAAGGATGTATCCAGATTTGAGAGGCCGTTGCCCTCGACAGAAATTTGTTTGGCACATTACAGCACATTTTTAAAATTGCGAGTGAAGGACTTGCTCAGGGTCCCTACGCGGCGACTTGAGGTGGATTCGATTCTGCAACCCTTCGGCTACAAAGCACCGAACGCACCACTACACCACCTACTCCAAACATCTTCAGAGGCACTTTATAAGTAACACACCTCCTCTCCCTCTGCCAACATGTCTGTCACAGTGGGGTCGCTAAATAGGCCTACAGTATGGAAATGCTCTGGTAAAAAGCCTTTGCCATGGTCGTTGCCCTGGCAGAATTTCGCCTTGCCGAGTATTCGTTTGGGGACATAAAATAATCGTCCCAAGTGCACTGGTTAGGCCTACTTGTATAACTGTTCTGCCCTGGTTGCAACTTGCAAGTCATGTCTGTAGGCGCCACCGGCCTGCCAGCATCAGAGGGACTCATAAAAGTCCTATAAGGCATCATATGGAAATATGGGCATTCGTTGGAGTTCACAAGGGCATTTGGCAGGGTTGGGGTCATAAATCGTAAGTAGGCCTACTAAGTAAGCATGTATTCTTTAATAATAAAGAAGAGGTTCTTCTGGTAGCGGTCATATCAATGACAGGCCAGGCCTACTTCGAATTCTACTTTATGATAATCAGTCGGCTAGCGGTGAAATAAAATTTCATGGAATTGGTTAGGCGTTTAGGCCATTGTGAAGAGCTTCCTCATAGGATTGTTGCTGAAGGTCCTGCTGAGAGTTTTCTGACATACACCTGTCAGGAACTATTAGCTAATCCTGTTTATATTGTGACATATGAGCATCTGTCTTGCATTAACGAACGGTCTGTAGGCCTAGTTATTAATTCTTGCTTTGTGAATGGTGTTGTGTTCCATATTATGTTGAAGTCAGTAGAACTTGCTTAATGAAATGACGAAATCGTCTGTTGCTGATGTTGAATAGATGGCTTTTAGCTCATATTAGAGATGCTATTCACGACTTCATCTGTATAATAATTAGGCCCAGGATTGGACGAAGTGGACGTAGGCCCACTTCAATTAGCTACCGGGTACTTCTACATGTGGTTGATGGCTAGAAATGAGAACAGCCTTGTCAGTCTGTCTTTTCGTACGTGTCAATATCAACAAAAGCTCATGTAACCAATTCATTCATTCATTTATTCATTCATTCCTTAGAGGGATTTATATAGCGCCCTTCAAGTGTACTACTCAGGAGCACTCCCGACCCAATCTCGGCTCAAAAGTACAGTTTAGGGCCGCGATAAAGCGCATCTGACTAAATCCTATAGGCATAAGAGTATAAACAGTGGAAGCCCATTCCATACAATGGGCCAATAACAGAGAAAGCACGGTAACTGCCTAAGAGCAGTTCATGCCCTGGGAATCAGAAGCCCATCCTGAGTTAAGACACATAGAGAACGACGTCCCTCTACACCCAAAGTAAAGAGCGACAGAGCTGCTGCAAATTATACATGCAGGAGCTGCACCTATCCAATGTATCCATGGAAGGCACTGACAAAGCGGAGACCCGATCCGGTATATAATCCGCCGCGAGATAGGGAGTCAGCGCAGGGCATCCCGCATTATAATCGGTAATATGGCCAATTCGTACGATACTAGATTAGCTTGTGTAAATTTCAAAATTCAAGTGACGCACTATCATTATTTTGCCATTCAGTGTCAATACATGATACAACTGCAAATTGACCTGACTATATACAGAACCGACTATAATATACAATGCACGATCGTGTGAACTGTTAAAGGTTGGTGACTGCCTTTAATCCTTAACTGCATTAGGTTCTCTCACGTTAAGTCAGAACTTCAAACAATTGTGCACCCTGGATTGGTTTACGACATATTAGTGTGTGTGTGTGTGTGTGTGTGTGTGTGTGTGTGTGTGTGTGTGTGTGTGTGTGTGTGTGTGACAAGTTCCGTTATGGAGCATCTAACTTTGTTTAGCTCTAATTTCTATTTTGCTTCGATCTAGTCAAGGGCATATGTACAGCTAAAATAGGGCTCACAGAACGAACAGAATTGGGCTATAGAAATCTAAAAGCTTTGGACCAAATATACCAAGAAGGTCTGAAAACGTACCAATGAAATCATCTGAGGCCGGCCTTACAATGGGGGGGGGGGTAGGCATCTCCGTTCCCCCACCACAAACTTTGAAGCCTATTGTCCTCCCTAAGTCTCTGCCAATGCAGCTATCCATCTCTGTTACGAGCTCATCTTACTATGGCCGTATGCAAAGTGCAAACCCAAAGTCCAACTGGCGCAGGTAGGTTTCCACTGTTCTTGTCTACGAGCGTCGATGCCGTACAATCTCTCGGAGGGTCGGATATCGTCGCTCGAAGAACCATGATGATGTCATGATGATGTCAGAGTTACCCTGCATGCAGCGCGTGAAATGTTCGATTATTAGTCGGAGCATTTTTGCCTGAATCACCTCCGACACTGCATGGAAGGTGCATTGTCTTGTGGCCCTCCCTCCCTCTCTCCCTCCCTCCCTCCCTCTCTCTCTCTCTCTCCCTCTCTGCAGCATCGCACTGTAGGAGTCTTCATCGCAGGCAGCATGCAGCTTCTTCTCTAGATCATCGGTTGGTGCACATCGTTTATCCAGGTCTCCGCTTCATACAGAAGGATGCCGAGTAGGTCTATGCAAGCCATCCTTGAACAGGCGGATGTTGATGTCTGTCCGGATGTTTGTGTTCCAAATGCCTCGCTTGCATACCCAGGCCCGACTATGTTGAGTCAAAATATCATGTTTAAAAAGCGTTAGTAGCCTATATGAGGCGTGAACATTTTAAAAAGATAGGGAGGCTACTTTAAATTTATGATGTATTAGACTTTGAGTATTATTGACCTAATATGTTGGTACTGAAACTGAAAGGTTTAAATTTATAGCTCTGCTCTGGTTATATAATTTTCAGCCAATATAGAAGCGCTGTGTAAATTTCTGTCGCATGGAAGTGATGCATGGGTGGTCTAAATTACTCGGAGCGACCCTTTTGACTCAACGCAGCGCTCGTGAATGAGCCGATACCCCGCGCTTGACTTTATAGTGGCGCACTAGAAGTCTGGAGATTATAGTTACGATTAGTTTTCAGAGTCAGTAAAATTTGCGAATTTATATCGACTTTTGCCATGGAGTATAGCGTATAGGCATTCGGTCTAAGATCAATTAATTGAATGTTTATCAGAAGCCATCCAGAACCGAACGTCAATGAAAGCAGACGCAAATGGCTGGAAAGTGGAACATTCAGTGTGAGAATTGTGGAAAAATAACTGGGGGGGTTGGACCATTATCCACTTGGAATTGGGGTGTAAAAAACATACTTTAACATGGGGCTCTAAGAAAGACTGGGGGGGTCGAAACCCCCCAACCCCCCCGGCAATTCTCACCCTGGGAACATTATTATGTTTGTACGTATCTGGCTTCGGTTTTGACCAAAAACAACTTAGGCCACTTCCGCGTTTTGTCAGTTGCTCTGACTATGCAAATGTGCATTGGGAACGCATGAAACCTCTCATCAATCAATTATAATTGTCAAGAACGCCTGTCCAAGTAGTTCTAGTAATAATAACTTTTTCGTTAGAGATGTCGCGCAAGCGATTGGCGCCAGTTTAAAACTGGAATAAGCCCTAAATTTAGTATGCATGCGTGTATAGAGATCGTTAGTAGGTCCACGTCTATAGTATACGCAATGCCGTGGATGCACTTTGAGTTCTAATTATTAAGATTAAAATAGTCTAAATAGCTGTAGAATACAATACTTATGGCAATGTCGTCTGTGAATATTTTGCTTGGCTTTAGATTAGTTTGCTTGTCATCTTACTTTTTAATCTGAGTCGAGCTCATCCGATTAAAACCCAGCTTACATTTTATATGAAATGAATACATTTCTACAACCGCAAATCATATGCATTGTAAAACTAATGTTTTATCTCTGTTTTCACTATCGGTACATTTTGATGATATGCGAAACTATCATACGCACATAACCACCACTCCATTTTTTGGACATGCTTATCTAGTTGGACGTCAAGGACAAACTAAACACTGAGAACAATAATAATATTATTGCTCATCAAGGACCATAAGCTATTTAAAACACCAATAAATCCCAATATGGTTAAAACACAGATTCTAATTTATGTTTATGTCAAAACAAATAATTTTTAAGTGACATAATATGTCTCTAAAAATTATTTGTTTTGTCGTAAACATTTGTTGTCTTGCCATAAACATTTAAATTGGAATTTGCGTTTTAATTATAGCCAGACCCCAGACTGCAGGCGATTATTGAATATTGTTCAACAATAGCCAACAGCCTGGGCTTTGTCTGTATAGAAGGGTTGAGTGGCTGATGAACCTTAGGAAAATAGCGATCCTCATTCCTCAACGTTTTAAAGTTCTTAAGTACAACCTTTGAAACGGTTGGAAGCCTGTTTGTCTTCTAGTCTGATCCCGGGAATCTTGTTTATCGTAAGTGATGTCATAAAGAATTCCACTGTAGGTAATTCATGATATTAGACTATTTTACGTAAAATCTGCTTCTGTATGCTTAGGTAAAATAATATAGGCCCTACATGAAAATTGCTGCTAAGAGTGTGGCATCCTCGGTTTTACTGCCCATTATCTTTACAATCGACTACGGTTTATTGTTCAAAACCAGGCAACTTGGCCATTCCACTGATTTGTGGCCTGTTGACTAAAACTTTGAAAGTCTGGCTCATTATTATAAAAGCAGATATGGGTCTAAGCAGTCGCACAAAGGCATTGCATTAGAACATTCTAACAAAATGCTTCAAGTGGTGCCACAGAATCGATTTTCAAAGACATATTCAGAAATTTTCAATGAAATTGGCCTAGATATATGCTAAACCTTGACCAACTAGTCTAAAGGAACCGTGATAGCAATCATTGTGCCAACTACAGACGCTTTAGGTCACCATGTAGGCCTACGTTTGTTCTAGCGGCATTGATTCTAAGAACTATATACGCGTAATTATATAGTGCTGTATTGAGTAGCCCTTAATTAAGCAACCAGGATAGAGGATTTAGGTCTACAGTTATATATATAGGCCATGCAGGCATTTAAACTCTGACATCCTGCATGTAGCAGAATCGCATTCAATCGTTTTAGTTGCATGATCGTTAGACTTCGATCGTTTACTACTCGTCAAGTGACAAAACTTGATAGGAAAACCGGTGTCAAAATAAATACATTTTACTTAAGACCTGTGTGAATCAGAAGGATCAGCTTAACACTCATCCATCTGGATAAACCGAATGTTCGTTGGTCTGCAGAATGGAAAAGAGTCTCTCTCTACCACTGCGCATCCTGGCCTTCGTCTTAATATCATTTCACCAGACTGGACCACAACTCGTCAACGGTGATTCTTTCGCATACAACAACTCCAAAGGTAAGAAGCAGCCGTAGACTAATAAGTCTTCTATTTGGAGCGTTAATGTCGTAAATTATCTGACAATCAACGCGACTGAAGCTGAAAAGGTAGAGTCATAATAGAATACAAACCCAGAACAATAATTAAAGATAGCTGTCATGCAGGAAACTTAAGTTACAAACTGCATGCTAGAAGATCTAAATCTATGTTTTTGATATTTGAGATAGCCTTCACATGCAAGGAGATGCATTGTTCACTTAGCCTATTCGTACAAACATCGGTTACCCGAGTACATAGGCCTGTGTACCAGTTTTAGACAAAGATTTTGCTGCTTATTCGTATTTGCCTAGCAGTCTTTGGTGATATATAGGGAGCTTCGTTTCTTGGTCTGATCAACACCTAAAATCGTAGATGACTCTCTTGCATTGCTGCACGAAGACCAGTTCTAAACTCTTAAAGTCCAGCGTGTTGATAGAAGCGACAGCGCATTGCATGCTTATTTATTCAGACGCAGTTTGACGTCAAGGTCGCCGGCTGTAAGGACCACGTTCATGTTTCTTCGATAAGTTGTTTAGGCTACATATGATGCGAGTTCCTTTCTATAGGCGCTTCTAAACCAATCTGTTTGATGGAGGTATTGTGTTGTCTGGTAGGGAGCACCTCCGAAGGGATTCTCCTGAAGAGGCCACATTCAAATCTGTGACTAAAATCACAAGTTGATTTCGGAATGAATTTATCTTAGGAAATTAATAAATGCATTAGCTGTTTAAGTTTATCACTCGTCTGTTTCCAGTCAGTTAGCCAATCTATTAAATGGTGCATAGGGGCATTGGGTAAGTCATTCACTCGCAATTGCTCGTGTCCATCGGTGGTAAACTCCTGTTCTGTATTTGAGTGCGCGTCTGAGTAGCGAGCTTGACGGGACGCAAATGTGAGAAATAAATTTATCAAATTCGTCCCATGCCTGTATTATAGGCTACGCTGACGCAGTTCTCCGACATCGCGTACCTTTTCTTGTAAACTATTTCTTCAATCACAGACCTGATTTTATGGTCCACGGGATCAAGGTCTATAGGCTATTTGAAATGTACCAAGTTTGCTGGATAGCGCATCAACAACTATCTTGATTGCAAAAGCCGTGACTGCTTGTTGACCTCCGTTAGTTCAGTCGCTCTATGCATGCGCTCGTTGAAACATTTTAAATGACTTCAAGATTTAACTGGAATAGCGTATACTTAATTATAATAACTAGTTAAGTTCAGGTCCTGGGCACGACTTTAAACTGCATCCATCCTCCGCCACAGGGAACCAGCAACTTCCCTGTGCCGGTCCTAAGCCCGTATAAAATGAGGAAGGTTTGCCAGATGGGTGGAGATACACTGGCAGTAAAAGACCAAGACTATTGAAATCCGCAAAAACCACGGCACAAGTGACATAGCGACCCAGATGCTTCAAGGTGTCATGATGTGGAGCTGACATGCACAGGCCGGTCAGTACAGACCAGTGGAGAGAGTCGGGGGGAGAGAGCGTGGGACACATACGGGCACTGACCCAGGTTGTCCTTCGTGCCTCTCTCCCAATATTCTCTTCATCAGACAAGGTGGTCTAGCTGGTTCAAGTTGTTAATGGTATGGACCTGCAGACCGGACAGGTTGAAGATGGGCAACATGACGCGAGACAGACTCAAACAGAGAGTGGCGCCGGACACCTACGGGCGTTTAGCCCAAGGATTTCGATGATGATGATGATGATGAGTTAAGTTCATAGTTGGGAATAAAATAGTTTTATTCTCAATAATATATTTATATGTTTGGTGATAATTTCTTACTTATTGTAAAGGTTCGGTTTATTTCGGTTCACCGTGTAGAACTGTATACCTATGTTAGGCTAGCAGCCCCGGTCTTTGACAAGGCGAACGAGGCAGCGGCTACATGTATGTAGGGTTGTATATAGGCTACCCTGCGCTTTCAGGGGTTCCACGTTGTTGGTTATAGTTTTTTGTACTGTGATGAGATTGACAAGGCTCAAGTCGCTTAGCAACAATGCTGGCAGTAAATTTGCAATGTGGATGTGATAGGGTGATTTGGGAAAGAGAGAGTCTGCACTAAAGTGAGTCGCAGCTGTGTAGAGATCCTCAGCAAGTCCTTCACTCGCGATTGCTCATGCCCCTCGTCATGAAATTCCGATTCAGTGTTCGAACTGTAGTCGGGAGCACCTCTGAGTAGTTATCTTAAAAGGGCGCTATAGGAAGTGGTCATACATATATACACATACATACACACATACATACATACATACATACATACACACATACATACATACATACATACATACATACATACATACATACATACATACATACATACATACATACATACATACATACATACATACATGTACATACATAGGCCTACATAAATACATACATACATGCATGCATACATACATGGAGCTACTGTTGTATACATGTAGAATTAAATTTTCTTAGAAAATCAAAAACACGTTCACTAAATTGGTGTTTGTTGTTAAAGCATATTTATTGATGTAGAGTTTGATGCTCGTGCTACATGTATGTTGAAAGAAATGACCATATGACTATGACAATTTCTCCTTCTATTTGAAAAATTGATCTACATGTACTCGGCCCAATACAGAACTTTATTAATTTTCAATTGAATGTCACTAAAAAGTTATCGCGACTTTGTCAGAAAATATTTAAAGTGAGATTCAAAATCAAAATCAAAATGATTATCTCAAAACCTACATGCGTTCAATAGTGCTCCAAAACGGTTCATTGGCGTAGCTTGTTTGTCAATCAAGTTTATAACCTGGACCTAGTGAGATCATTGCGAATTTAAGAAAATGTCAATTAAAAGAATTCTGAGCTATTTTAATTACTGCTATCCTTTTCCATGTTTCAGGTATTCAAATAATTAACTGAAACTTAATCATTGCATTCATAGTAGGCTAAATACTGTGTTAAGTGTATGGTATGCACTTTACAGGATTATACTTCAATTTTGCATTATTTAAATACGCATAGACCTACACATTAGGGTGGAGTGAAAAAAACGAAAATCAGAAATTCGAAAAGTAATAGCAACCAAAAGTTGCCCAATGACATGGGGTCAAGAAATGTGAAAAAAGTTGTTAAAAATATTAATGTCTTCCGACCGCATAAGTGGGCCAAAGTTCCCCAAAATTGCATTTTTTAGAGAAAATTGAAGGTTTTCTGATGAAATATTTTTAGTGTGAAATAATTTGCTGCAGTTCAATATATCGTTGGAAAGAACTCTTTAAACTGAACAAAATGATGTATTATTTTTGAGAATAGTCCCATATTTGTAGAAGATATTAAATTTTTACCATATCTCCTCTTCGCGACATGTCGCGAAGCTTAAAAACAGTAAAACACCAATAACGTTTTTATCCTTTGAGATATTTCAACACGTAATATACCATTCGCTTCAGTTTAGCACCAGCTTTCAAGAGGTATATTGAAATATGAGATTGTTTCTTGCTTGTATGATATTTTGTGATGATATGTAATGTAGGCCTACACTTTAACACTTCCAACAAGCATCTGTGAAATCATATTGCCTTCAGGGTAGTTTAAAGTTACAAATCAATTAACAAATTGGCTTAAGACTCGCATGAATCGTCATTTAAATCAACAAGTTGTCATCAATATGATTCTAAAGAGTTTCTGTTAGGCACTGTCACTTTGAGTGGCAGCAGTAGTTCTTTTTGGTTTCAAATATCGGCATCAGTTCTCGTGATTGTAACCGTGCTCAAATAAAACCATCTGTATTGTGTCTGCACCACATACGGATGCAGCCGCTTCAGTCACAATTTTGACACACCTTTCAACACTCTGAGTGTGACATGGAAAATTCTCAAACTCTATTGCTGGTGGAGAATGACCAGCAACAAGAGAACTTTCAGCTGTTCTTCCGATATGTCGGTTAACAATGGTGGAACGGTGACTCTGCACCCATTCCAGTTTATTAAGTCAACATAATCTGTCGAGTTGAAATTCATAAGTGGAATTTGGATGCACCGCAGAAATGGCTTTCTTTTATCAATTTTAGCTTAGTATTCTTCTAAGTCCAAGTTCTCTTACATGACGGCGCTCATCAACGAACATGCACAACAGCAAGATCTTCAAAACAGTGACAGGGTCGAACTGCGTTGCATATGTCAAGCAGATATGTTCTGATCGGTAGGCCTACTTAGACCGCTACAGTCAACGTCTGGCATTTCGCATCCAATGGATTCGAATCCAACATCCGATACGGTAGCTGTTCTGAAGATCTTGCACATAAAGAGCCTGGGAAGTTGTCTCATGCACGGTGGCTGACAATGGTTAATCGAATACTTAGACTTTATGTGGCAACATTAAAGCCAACAACTCAATGAACTTCTCGCGGAATTTGTAGTCAAATGTCAATTTGTAGTATATGCCAAGATATGGTTTTGTATCAAAACGAAGCCGTCGTGCAGATATGGAGGCCTTCATGTTTGGCAGATGATACACTTCTTAAGGTATCTTTGTGATTCACTGAAAGCAGTATTGGACCCAGTGATTCAGCGAAATGCTTACTTTGCACATCCAGACAATCTGCTGTTGTGCATGATCGTTGATGAGCGCCCTCATGTAAGAGAACTTGGACTTAGAAGAATACTAAGCTAAAATTGATAAAAGAAAGCCATTTCTGCGGTGCATCCAAATTCCACTTATGAATTTCAACTCGACAGATTATGTTGACTTAATAAACTGGAATGGGTGCAGAGTCACCGTTCCACCATTGTTAACCGACATATCGGAAGAACAGCTGAAAGTTCTCTTGTTGCTGGTCATTCTCCACCAGCAATAGAGTTTGAGAATTTTCCATGTCACACTCAGAGTGTTGAAAGGTGTGTCAAAATTGTGACTGAAGCGGCTGCATCCGTATGTGGTGCAGACACAATACAGATGGTTTTATTTGAGCACGGTTACAATCACGAGAACTGATGCCGATATTTGAAACCAAAAAGAACTACTGCTGCCACTCAAAGTGACAGTGCCTAACAGAAACTCTTTAGAATCATATTGATGACAACTTGTTGATTTAAATGACGATTCATGCGAGTCTTAAGCCAATTTGTTAATTGATTTGTAACTTTAAACTACCCTGAAGGCAATATGATTTCACAGATGCTTGTTGGAAGTGTTAAAGTGTAGGCCTACATTACATATCATCACAAAATATCATACAAGCAAGAAACAATCTCATATTTCAATATACCTCTTGAAAGCTGGTGCTAAACTGAAGCGAATGGTATATTACGTGTTGAAATATCTCAAAGGATAAAAAAGTTATTGGTGTTTTACTGTTTTTAAGCTTCGCGACATGTCGCAAAGAGGAGATATGGTAAAAATTTAATATCTTCTACAAATATGGGACTATTCTCAAAAATAATACATCATTTTGTTCAGTTTAAAGAGTTCTTTCCAACGATATATTGAACTGCAGCAAATTATTTCACACTAAAAATATTTCATCAGAAAACCTTCAATTTTCTCTAAAAAATGCAATTTTGGGGAACTTTGGCCCACTTATGCGGTCGGAAGACATTAACATTTTTAAAAACTTTTTTCACATTTCTTGACCCCATGTCATTGGGCAACTTTTGGTTGCTATTACTTTTCGAATTTCTGATTTTCGTTTTTTTCACTCCACCCTACTACACATGGTATTGCCAATACCGCATACTGGCAGAAAATCAACTCCGCAAATAATTGCTTGGGCCCTTGGGGGACCGCTCATCGCCTGCTGCCTTAGGCCCCGCACACACTAGGGTTTGTGTATATTAGTGAAGAAAAAGGACATTGTGTTATGAAAATGCTCTTAGAAAGCAAATAAGCCCTTGGGATACAAATTAAACTCACAAATAGGCTATGCCTAAAACAAGTGAGCAAACCTGAATGGGCGCTCATTGTCATAAAAGAACCCAATTTTGTTCAGAAATGTCAGTCTTCATCTTTTTCTTGTTTCAGCACATGATAGTTGAAACAAGTAGGCCTATTATAGGTGATAGTAAGCAGCATACTTTTGAATGAGTTGATCCAATTGGAACGCGTATATAGACCTAAACAACATTGACCGTCATTGTTAGCTTAACGTCGAAGAATTCATTTAGTGGTTGGTCCTTGGTCCTGTGGTCCTTGGTCCTGTGGTCCTTGGTCCTGTGGTCCTTGTGGCCCTGTGGTGGTCCTGTGTTCCTGATTGCTGTCGATACACTTCATATTTGGGAAGAGGAAGCAGGTCTAGGAAGCAGCTGTTGATGTTTCTGGATTTACTGCATGATAGGGCAGCGCCCAGCTGTGGTTCCATCGTCACATGATGGAATGATAAAAGCGTTGACGTCGATGTTATAATTCGTCATTTTAATTGGTTTAACATAGATATCATGCTACACTAATCACTTAGGCATGATCTTTTGGAGAGAGAGAGAGAGAGAGAGAGAGAGAGAGAGAGAGAGGAGGCGGAGCAGTTATTAAATCACGGGGTGTATGCATAGGCCTACATGTATAAACACCATCAGGATTTATGGTACCGGTATCGGCCACGAATCAGCTTGCAGGATGTATTAGTAATAGAGACAGTAAAATCCGGCAAGTAAATAAAAGAATGTGTAACTGCTCGGCCCACTGTGTTCTAAAGGTTTCTAGTTCTTAAAACAGTTTTGTTGCTCAAGAAATCTGTCACAAACTTCTTATCATCTGATTCCGATTCCGAATCGCCGCTTCAGAGCCTGAATTGGCTGTATAAAAGTTGCAGTTTTCCGCAGTCTCCATTCATTAAATAGTCAACCATGGTCAGGCACAAGCGATTTTGGGATATCTTAAGGCGTTACATAAATTTTTAGATACTCAGAGACATAGGCGTAGGAGGCGGGGGTCCAGAGAGGGCAAACCCCCCAATTTCGGACAAATATGGTTTTTTTGGCCACAGACCAGGAGAAATATTAGACAAACTATAGGCTACTGGCACTTGAAGTTCAACGCTCTTTATCACAGCATATCATCTTCCAGTTCCAATTTGCCCGAATCGAGTTACACACTAGGCCTAGCTCATAACCACCATGGATAAGAATAGCAGAATTTCGCGGGAAAGTTCTGAATTCACGGCAGCATTTAAAAAATCGCGAAAATCGCAACAAATTCAGGAGCCAAAATTTGCCCGAAAATCGCGACAATTCGTAATTGAGACATTTAGCGAGAGATAAATTCTTAGCCACAAGGCAGAACTCTCACGGGTCCCTAAACTATTTTAAGGCTATGCCTATAATTTTTTGAGAGAACAAGTTGAAATTATAAAACTTCGGGCACGACATGCCACGACTGACGATATAATGGCGGTAAGAGGCCTGTTTATATGGTTGCTCTTAGTTGGGTGTATTGAATCTCTCACTAGTCATTTCCACTTCCGAATGTCCTCTGATCGCCTCTCCCTCAATACTTCAAAGCCTCAGTTCATCCGGTTTGATACCTCCCCCCAGCAGCTCCAGAAGTTTGATTTTTGTTCTGCTCTCATAAACTTCCGATCTTTTAATTCTTGTCAAGTGTGCAGGATACCGTATGTGTGTGTTTACTTGATAGCTCTGCTCATTTATATTATACGGGTACTTTTATTGAGAACATTTCCAATATGCACGCTCCTATTATTTTCGTTTAAGGCGTCTCATGGTCATTCGCCGTTCTGTCTTCACCCCCATGTTCACGACCTTAGTGCATGCTTTTATATGCTCTCGAATAATTCACTACTGCAATTATCTTCTCATAGGTCTTCCCAAGATTCTTCTAGCTTCGATTCAGTCCGTGCTTAGCGCATCTGCTAGACTGGCTGCCCGTCTTCCCAGGCCCAGGTACTCTCGCATCTCTACCGGTACCTTTATGTTTGATGAACTTCATTGGCTTCCTTTCCGTGCTCGCATACAATTTAAGAGCCTCATGCACTCTGATCCTCAAGGCTCGTCGGGAGTATTTTCAAAATATCTGGCCCATGTTATACTTCGGCCTCACTCAGCTTCCTCCCACCGTCCAATTCGTTCATCCAGCAGATTTGACTCTTGGTTCCTTGCTCTATAGCTACTATAGCTCAGTGTCGATTTTTGCCTCAATTTGTCCTTCTGTTTGGAATACGATCTCCCCTTGCGTTCGCTCTACCCTTTTATCTGGTAGTCTCTCTTCTTCCTTCTTTCGTTTCAAAATCTGCTTCTTCTTGCGAGGCTTTGCGCACTGGGAGCGTCTCTGAACGGTTTTCCCTAGATGAAGGCGCTTTATAACTGATTAAATACGATACAGCAAACAATATACAATTATGAATTTATTCAGTTGTTCATTTGAAGTTTAAGCTGATTGTCGTTAGGCGTCAGGAATATTATAATTTAAAAGCATATATTATCAAAAACATTTCATAGTGTAATATCCTACAATGGCCATTCTGGATTCTTAAAAATAGCCTGACCTCAGCTGCTTTTGTAGAGAAACATATGTCTATATACAGGTGCAGGACGTCAATTATTTAAGATTTATTTATCTTGCAAAAGTAGAATATTGCGGGTTGATAGCCTTGATGTTCCCTGCGGGCTGGACATGTATGATGTATGATGTATGATGTAGCCTAGGCCGCTGTGATAATTATTTGTTTCCACTTTCTTTTGACCATAGTCTGACTGTTCCCTTCTAATTTTCATTTGAAGTTTAAACATGCTAGCTTGTTTCTTTATCGAGCACGTAATTCATTCATCATAAAAACACCCTCGGCCTTGTCCTTATATTAACGACGTACCCACAGCGAGGTATGCGTGGACAATGAGCTTGCGTGCCTCGCTAAACCACCGATGGCTCAGTGATCCCAGGCAGTCCTTAACTTACCATAAATCTTCGCGTACAAAAGCGTGCACATGTAGGTCTTCCTTTGTTATTCTTTACGATTAGAAGCTCCGACGTCTACGCTAGAACTGTCTAAACTCCTTTCTTGCACTTAATTTAGATGAATAAAACTCTAGACAGAACTGCGTCTAATTATTCTAACTCGCGTGCTCTCATCTATATATTAAAGTCTGCATCTATTAAAGTTTCGGAAACTACACAAAAATTCGAATTCACCAGCATATAATAGGAAGGGAATTGCAATCGTAATTGTAGCCAAACATTTATATAGCGCCGCACAAAATTCAGCGGCGCTCTCAATCTGCTGCGTTCGTGCCTGCGTCAGCGAACATGAAAGTTTGATAACTCTCCAGAGCTGAAAAGAAGAAAGACCACTTCCTTTACTCTCCTTTCCTCTTCTCTCCTCTAATCCCTTCCATCTTCTCTCCTCTTATCTTACCCCATTCTATCCTATCCTACCCTCTCCTGTCCTATTGTATCCTGTCATATCCTTTCTTATCCTTTCATATCATGTCCTCTACTCTCCTATGCGATCTTCTCCTTCACTATCCTATCCAATCCCACACTATATCCTACACTATCCTGTAGTGTCATATCCTCTCAGCTGCAATTCCATCCCATCGTTTTATGGCTTATTTTTAGAAGCCAATTTGCATAGCAAAGGCTATAACTTGAAGCATCATTATAGAGTTTAACATGTTTTGGGTACAAACTATTGGCGCATCCGATTTAAAGCGAACAGGTCTCCTTGAGAGAAGTCAAAAGACAGTTTCACGCAGATGGCCAAGGGACAATAAAGGACGGGTCAAAGTCGGATAAACATGGGTAGACTTTGTTGATCTCAATTATAGTTAACTTGCTGCAATTCATTTAATCCTGAAATTTCCTTTGGATGCATGGTCGATCAATATTCAACTTTGAGTTTACGCAGATGGGCGCACATGTACTTGTTGACTTTAACTCTAAGGTCATGCTACATCAATAAATTATCCACAGAAGTCAGGCATTTTGAAAAGAGCTCATTTATAATAGGAATGTTTGGCTATTGATTATCGTGCTGTTAGTACTTGGTGATGCTTTTCGTAATTCACGGATGTAGTAGGATAACTCGTGATGACATTGTATAACTGCAGCATCTGCATTGTATGCATCCTCACAGAGATTGATGCGTGTCTCAACACACGTCGTCTGAAAACTAACGTCCTTGCACCCAACTCTTCAGTTAATTAGTGTAGGCCTATACATGCGCACACTTCCACTAATGTATTGAACTACTGAAGCAGGTTCAGGTCAATATCATACATACATATAATTGTATGCATGTGTTTAACTATGAGCGTTTATGTGCATAATTGTGCTACAGCTAGCCTAGATGATTATGCGTGTATGGGTGGCAAATATAGGGGTCAAGCTGCATATCGGGGTACATGATTTGTATTTATTGGTGAAAGTGCTAAAATGCACATGAAATTCAGAGCCTTCATACAATTTTTGGTAATAAAATTCCACAATAGAGTAGTCAAGAGAAATCCTGAAATTCAGATTAGCTTTGGTAAAATTGGTATCACAGATTCCGCAAATGATTTTGCGATATAGGCCTACTAAAAGCAGGCATCAATGTTTATCATAATGAAGAATCAAGCAAACTTCTTAGGTATTGCTGTGGTATTTCTTAGGTATTGCTGTGGTATTTCTTAGGTATTGCTGTGGTATTTCTTAGGTATTGCTGTGCTACAATTTCACATTTATGTTGGCTGAGAGTTAAACCTTTAGCTTAGGAGTCATAAAAATAATCTATATAGGCCCTACAGTTACAATGAAGCCAATTTAGCACTATTTGGTCTCAAATCTTTTTCAACTAGACCCTACTATAATTATATGATTTAAATGTAGGTCTATCAATCGCCAATTGTATTCGTTGGCGCAGGACAAACTTCAGGCTCGACATATAGTGGCTTAAGTATGTTAGAGCTTTTAAAAACGTGTATAGGCCAAAACTGCGAAGTCAATGGTCTATCTTGATGGGAGAGTGATTATATGCAGATCTACAAGCAAAGCCTTCTGAGTGTTCCTGTTAAATGAGAGCCGACGGCAAGAGACAAAATGGCGTCGGCCAGACTTAGCCTAGATTCAAGAGGAGGCAACTCCTCCATGGTACTGTGGGAGACATCCTTGATCAAGATAAGATGAGAGGATGAGCATGCATATTATTATTTTTAAATATTATTATTATGTTTTAATTTACCAATTGCTCTCCGCATTTTGGCTTACAAACCTGGTAATAGATATTGAATTGATCAAGACAGTTAAATATACAAAACATTAAGCACACACATACCGTGCTAAATCTAAAATCGCGCATTTCACAGCCATTGCAGCGTTCGCCAAGACCTCTTGCTTTTCAGGGAATAGACGCCATAGCGCCAGTGATGGGCACTAAACTCATTTTGTTTAGTTAAACTACAGGCCTACCCGTATACCGGTAATTATTTCTCAACTAAAATAAACAAATTCGACTAAAAGTTGGCAACTGATTTTTGTAAATAAGTTAACAGAGCTAAAAATACTCAATTAAATTAGTTAGGGGAGAGTTGCCTTGAATGGACCGTTGCCTTAATTGGACCGCAGCCATTTAACACCCTAGACGCATTTTTTGCTTCGTTTTCAAATGTTGTATTCGTGCGCGATTGAATATTGATCGTACCGCCGCAATCAGTTTTACGGAATTCTAAACATTTATTTAGTTGCGGTAAAAACTATATTTCACGTAGTTTTGATCTAATTTTTGCTCTACCTGACAATGAGTGTAGGCAATTTAGGCAAGCTTTCAAAATTGCAGTCACGTTTGTTTTAATCATAGCCATTTATTTAGTTGCGGTAAAAACTATATTTCACGTAGTTTTGATCTAATTTTTGCTCTACCTGACAATGAGTGTAGGCAATTTAGGCAAGCTTTCAAAATTGCAGTCACGTTTGTTTTAATCATAGCCAGGTTTCATGTTTAAGCAACAATACTCGATTTAGCGCTGAGACTGACACCTGTTAAATTATGACATTGTGAGTAGAAGTAGTCCGTGTTGCCTGAAATGGACCACATTAAGTCTCCTTAATTGGACCGATAATTTGGGTGCGGTCCATTTAAGGACACCAGTACTTGCAATGTTATTGGGTACGGTCCATTTAAGGATACCGGTACTTGCAATGTCCTGTTGTGATTCTTTAACCAATTACAATACCCTCTTTTGGCATAAGTTTTATGGAACAACAGTCGACAGTGTGGCATGGGATTTGGCGATGCATCTGACAAGCATAGAACGAATAATTTCAAAATATGCAATAAATGTCAGTTGTAGGCTTAATAGTTTCAGAACAGTTGCTCTGAAGCAATACACTGCTATTATAGATGAAGATAATGATCCTCTGTGCATACTGCGCGCAATTCTTCTTGTATTATAGATATATTCAAAATAGATTTAACTGAGTACTAATGTAATACTTCACAATAATTTATTCCCAGTATTAGCTAGGCCATATTATTTCACTATATAGAGGCCTATATAGTCTATATGTAGACCTGCACTGGTTATTATGGCAAAGTACTCCTAATTGGTCTGCAGGCAGAGGTTATGCCAGTCATATATTCAGTTGATTTCAGCTACTGCAATTGTGCATTGATATTTTTAACTGCATGGTTAGACACTAAGAGTTTTGAAGCGTTTCCCTTGCTTTTTGGGTAAAATTACCTGTTAAAAACGTCTTTAAAATATTGTGTCCCATTCAGGGCAAATGGTCCAATCAAGGACATCATGCGGTCCATTCAAGGAAACAGGTTGCCTTGATTGGACTTTTTAGGGGTACCTATTTGTTTATTTATTTCTCATAAATCCACGAATATTTTTTGTCTTTTGCTTATTAATAACATAGATGAACAATCAACCAAGCATATGGCGTGCTTTCCTTTAAGAAATTTAGTAGCATTTAAGCAGCACACCTAAGTTTGCCTTAGGTGGTCCATTCATGGCAACTCTCCCCTAAACCTCTTTCAACTTTTATGAAACGTTTTTGAAAGCTTCAAGCATATCCACAGAGATTTAGTTTCCTGTAATAACGCAGAGAGGGTCAATGCCAATTTTGCTTTCAAGCTCAGTAATGTGTAGTTGTGTACCAGAGTAATAATAATCCTACTATAGAGTTCTATCAGGACATAATGAAGGCAATTGCAAATGCAAACAACAATGCATCATGCAAAGCTATAGATATGCAGTTCAATTGACCTGGCAATAAACCTAGTTTCTGATTCATCATGAGTCATGATAATAATGACCAGCATCAGCCGGACCCTGCCTGCACTGTTAAATTTGTTTCTGGATCGTATGATTAAAAAAAATGGTGATCAAGGGTTCGTCAGACATTCGTCATCGGCGTTTCAATCTGACACCAGTGGAACAAGCAGCGACTAAAAAACTATTCATTTTTAAAGTCTATCACGAGTTGAACTCATTAAGAGCACTGTTCTTATTCATAATCGCCGCAATTTAATGGCCTTACAATTCTGTGCAGAGACGATACCAGTGTTAATACGTAGGTAGGCTAAGCGTCACGTTGAGTTGCTGACATTGTTCATTGCAGAAAATGATAGCACACGTGGGCCTAGCTGCTGATTTTGCTACTGTCAATTACTTAGCTAATAACTAGAAAATGTTAGGCCCACTTAAACTACATGTATTTAGTTGTTAACTAAAAATATTACTTAAACATCTAGTCGTTAACTACTCTATTATATAGGCTATCAGTAAAACTTCTGCCCTAACCAAAAAATTTAGCTCAAAGTTTGCAACTTTTTAGTTGACCTTTGCCCATCACTGCGATATACATGTAGGCCAATGCAAATAACGGTAAATGGATTAAGCCCCTAATCAATTTTCTCTTCGCCATTTTGTCATCGCCTGACCTGCAAACACTGCTCGCTAACTATGCGCTTGAAGTCACTCTAAGAACTTATATAGCACCCATTCAAGTAACCTACTCACTACTCAGGAGCTCTTCCAGCCCAGCCACGGCAAAGAAAAAAGACTTAAGAGCTTTATGAAGGAAAGTTTGTTTGGTCAAATGTAATAAACGCAGCTTTGCAGGGAGGTCATTCCAGATGGATGGCCCTACAACCGAGAGAGCTCGGTTTTGAAACCGACGCGCTTCAACGTCAAAGGCTGGGCGACAGAGATCGCATAGGTATAAGACAGAGCGCAACCAAGGATGCAGCGTGAAACTATAGCAGCGATTCGATATGGAATCCACTGGGCCACAGGCGACCAGCGTAACACATCGCGCTTGTAGGCAGAGACAGAGTCGAATTTGGGAATTCACTCAGTGAACCAAGCAGCCAAGCTCAGAACCCGATCTAGTCGTCCCAGAACTCCAATGGTAGATCAAGAGAATCTATCAGCAGTGGTCAGCTCGATTAGTGACAAAGGCATGCACAAGCACAACTAGCACATCATGAGAGAGACGACAGACAAACAGACAGACAGACAGATAAAAAAAAGAGGTAGAGAGGTAGTGAGGAAGGTAGGGAGGAGGGAGATTCAGAGAGACTGAGCCACAGAGCACAGAGAGGCAGAGCCACACACACACACACACACACACACACACACACACAGATAGAGAGAGAGAGAAAGAGAGAGAGAGAGAGAGAGAGAGAGAGAGAGAGAGAGAGAGAGAGAGAGAGAGAGAGAGAGAGAGAGAGAGAGAGAGTGAGAGAGAGAGAGCAGTCACTCGGAGCTAGCGATGCTGATTATAACAGGAAATTTACCAGTAATTAATATTTTTACTGCGACATATATCTGCTAATTATTTATGAGGCATAATTATTTTTTGGGTATAATTAAGTGATTTAAGGTTCGAACTCTTACTCTGGGCAAGTTGTTTGCGTGCACTCGTTTTTGTTGTTGCAATTTGATATTGGTGTAATTTGGTACTAGAGTTATTTAACATCGATTCAATGTTGTATTGGTGTAATTTGGCATCGGTGTAATTTGGTAGGGTCTACCGCCTGAGAAGTAAGCTGAAAGGCTTGCGGTGCTCAGTGGCGGCGCCAGGATTCTGTTTGGGGGGGGCCGAAAATCCTCGCGGAGGAAATTGTCAATTTTTCATTTTCATCCGCCAAAAATTCTGACGGCCTTTTTTAGTCATTCGGTCGAAATCTAATGGAGAGTTTTAACTCCTAAACCCCCTTGTCTACGCCACTGATATGAAAGCACTTATTAACTTCTATGCAGGTTATTTGGGCAGTTAACTGCAGTGCCTTCATACACAAAAACATAGGCACACACAAGCACACATGAATATTATTTCTTACACCTCCTTCAAGCCATACAGGATACAAACGCTGTCTGTACTATACGGGCGGTGACTGATAGAGTTAAAGAGCAGCGTCTCTGTCGATAAAACTCCAAATCACGTGAGCCTTCTGTCCAATGACAGATAATTAAGTCTGCAGAGAATAACTTCATCCTTCATGTCACGATCAAAGAAAATGTTTGTTATCCGAGTAGAAAGGCGGAACATGGGATGAGTGTCCAAATGGCTGGACGTGGGATATTGGTGTTAGTCGAACTGCTGGTAGCAAGCAACGAGCTTGTCTAAATCCAAGTAGTATTCATGTTTAGCTGAAGGTTGAAGAGCATCATGTTCTCATGGTTTACTATCAAAGCCGCGCACACAAAACCGCGCACACAAAACCGCGCACACAAAACCGCGCATCACAAGACCGCGCACGATCATTACCGCGCACGATCATTACCGCGCACGATCATTACCGCGCACTATCATAACCGCGCTTGTTTGCGCATCTGTTCAACTTCGAAATTGCAACGTTCTAGGGGCCTCAAACATTCCTTTGAAATTAGTATTCGGTCGACGATCCTAACCACTCTTGTTTGAGCACCTGTTTAAGCTGTGTCACGACAACTGGTCTACAGACAACTCGTCAAACGACAACTTGTCTACAGACAACTGGTCCAGCGCTTGAGAAATGGAAGCTGGATTAAATTATTTTAGAGGTGAAATGGAGGCTGGATTGATGAAAAACGCAAGAGAAATTGAGGCTGGATGAAGGTCCTTTTACAGGTGAAATAGAAGCTGGATTGACTAAAATAACGCATGAGAAATGGAAGCTGGATGAAGGTATTTTTAGATATGAAATAGAAGCTGGATTGACGAAAATAACGCATGAGAAATGGCGGCTGGATGAAGGTATTTTTAGATATGAAATAGAAGCCGGATTGACGAAAATAACAAACAAGAAATAGAAGTTGGACGAAGGTATTTTTAGATCTGACATGGAAGCTGGATGCATGTTTAAATACTTGAATGCGGTTATGATCGTGCGCGGTAATGATCGTGCGCGGTTTTGTGAATCGCGGTTTTGTGTGCGCGGTGTTGTGCGCGCGGTTTTGACCGGATACCTGTTCTCATAGTGGCAACAAAGACTGACAGATAGCAAATACCGAAGTAGCCTTCTTTCTCAGATGTTTCGAAGAGTTGCAGTATTTGCCAGACATTTCATTTCGTGTCGAGGTGTGTAGGTCAACATGCGGCGACTGAACGGATCCTTCAGTGTGGCAAAGTAGATCTACACTAATAAGATGAGCCTACGGTCTAAAAAATGAAATATTTTAAACACTTGGTAAGCAATGACAGGGTGCGATTCAGATGCGTTGAGAAACGCTGATAGGATTTTTGTTTAAAAGAGAAACAGGTCTAGCCCTTTCTTATTGATAACGAGAGCCTATCTAACACACAAGACCTATTTGCAAAGATGGATGCGATTACGGTACATCAACATTTGAAATATTATCCGAAGGACATCTAAATGTCTCAGATATTGGATATTTTTTACATCACCAGTTTTTTGATTTGCTTTGACACCACAAGTAGGCTACCTAAGTATTTGGCACAAGTGGATAACAGCTGCAGCAAATTGCTGTCCATGACTCCATGACAGAGTATTTCCTCGACTTCATTTTACCAATGTGCAGTAATTATAGCAACGACTAGTAACAGTGCAAACAAACTACTGATGCATAGAATAGCAAACCCAGACGCCAACAGTTGTCAATACATGGCTGGAGATAACAGGTTATAATGGAACCTAGGGTGCGGCCTGTGCTACGGCCGTAGCTGGTCAATGCCAGACCAGAGCGACACTCGTGATGTATCTGCTTTCATCCTCCCCTACCCAACCAGTCCTCAATTCCGTGCAGATTGTTCTACAACACATGTCACGTCCATCACGTAGAATCTGACGAACGTTGTGACATCATCATAATAATGAGTGAATCTGATTAGCGACAGAGGCAGACTTCCAGCTCCGGTTGAGATGATAAGAAGTTCCGCTTCAGACTCACTGATGATGAAGGTGATGATAATGATGATGGTGATGATGATGATGATGATGCACGCACCTAATTAAATGTAGGCTATACGTTGACTGATTACCGATTATATCTAACGCCTGTGAAGGATTCCTCCCCCCCCCATCTCTGCTCTGGCCTACACTGAATGGCAGTACATAAGCGTCTATATGCTCGGCTCAGCTAATATGTCCGGTTGTGCCAGTGCCTAGATACATGTGGGTCGACGGGTGAAGCACCACTAAACTTAGCCTAATGAAGTAGGGCCTATCATGTTATCATCTATTAGAGAGTTCGGTGCATTACGTGGTGTATATGCACCACAAAGGAAATATCGACGGCAAGTAACATCGTTAGGACTTACAAAAGGATGTGACTTAGGCTACTGATCATTAGCCTATGGCCCGGTCGGCGAATGACCCAAAATCCTAGGATATGATGGAGACTAGTCATATTTGTACGAAAGATTATTATATCAAAAATCGTCATAATTATTATTATCTCGGACCATCCTTTCACTCAGAAACGAGTTTAGGACATGGATTATCTTATCACCACACCTGTTTAATTTAGTACTTGTCTTATCACCACACCTATTTAATTTAGTACTTATCTTATCACCACACCTATTTAATTTAGTACTTATCTTATCACCACACCTATTTAATTTAGTACTAGAAGCAACAATTTCATGGGCGGAGACCTAGGGGGGATCAGGGGGGACGGTCCGGGGGGGACGTCCCATGCATTTGTCCCGAAAATAGAAAATTTCGTCGAGATTTTGGCCGGATGACTAAAAAAAAGGTCATCAACTTTTTGGCGGCGAAAAGAACTTTTTTTCCCGAGATTTCGCCGATCGTCAGAAATTTTTCTGAAAATCTCGCGTCTTTCCGTCCCCCCCAATTCTCGGCCCAGGTCTCCGCCTATGAACAATTTATTAATGACATTCAGCCCTAAAACACGGAGACATGAGTCAAATTAGGCTAAATGGAAAGATGGTGTATAGGCTACCCTCTGATGACACTGGACTTCTCACCAGTGATGGCCCTGATGGGTGAAAGTTAAATAAAAGTTGAAAACTTTCAGCTAAACTAAACTTTTTTAGTTCCGGCAGAAGTTCAGCTGAAGAGATGGTTTAGTTAAAGCGATGCTTTAGCTAGCATTTTTAGTTAATAACTAAATAGTTTAACTAGAATCTTTAGTTATTAGCAATAGGTAAGTGACAGTAATAAAATAAGCAACTACCGGTATGCAACCATCTTCCGCAATGAACAGTGGGCACTGTCAGCAACTCAACGTGATGGTAACTTACTTATTGACACTGGTGTTTCCTCTGCATGTAGGCTAATAATGTTTTAAGGCGCAGTTATTGCAAATTTAAGATCATTTTATGAGTTGTGGATTTGTGGATGGTAGACGTTAAAATGAATAGCTTTTAGTCGTAGGCTATATGCTATACTTGCGTCACCGATCACGGTGACCGATGTTAGACAAAACGCTGATGCTGAATGTCTGACAAACCCCTTGATCAACTTCTTTTCTTACGATCCAGCAGTTGCATATTAATTTTGTCAATGGTCGTGCTGATGCTGATCATTATTGTCATGACTCATGAGTAATGTTTTGCGAGCGGTTGACTCAGTTGACTCCTTCAAATCAGGACTGAAGACTTGTTTATTTTCGAAGGCCTATCATGCTGTTAGTTTTATGTGATGCACTCTTGTAACGGCATGGCTGTGTTACGGCGTCATATAAATTGTTATCATTATCATTTTTAATCAGAATGACTATAGTTTTATCACTAAGTCAATTATTGAACTGCGTTGCGTGATGCATGATGCAATGCTGATGCATTATTGTTTGCATTAGCAAATGTCTCTATTATTTCCTGACATGACAGTAGTAGACTCTATTATCTCTAGTACACATTACTAAGCTTGAAAGCTTGAAAGTGAAACTGTCATTGACCTTCAATGCATTATTACAGGACACTGTTATTGTGAATGTTTCAAGTTTTGGTAAAAAGTTTCTTAGAAAGTGGGAAAAGTTTGAGCAGCCTAACTAAATAGTTTTAGTTTAGTTAATTTATTTACATACATGTATACATGCATACATACATACATACATACATACATACATACATACATACATACATACATACATACATACATACATGCATGCATACATACATACATACATACATACATACATACATACATACATACATACATACATACATACATACATACATACATGCGCACATACATACATACATACATACATACATACATACATACATACATACATACATACATACATACATACATACATACATATATACATACATACATACATACATACATACATGCATACATACATACATACATACATACATACATACATACATACATACATACATACATACATACATACATACATACATACATACATACGTACATACGCACTCAAGTTGAAGGCAATCGAAGACTCGAACTGAGCTGACGGTAGCGCAAGGAATATAGGCTAGAAAGCTAGATACTGTAATTATTGGCAAAATAAGTAAAGTCGTAAACTGTGGTAATTGCAGTCCAATTAAGTTAGCCCACACTAAATTATGGGAGCTGCCCCACGGCTCTATGTCCCTGGTTTTGTAAATTAGGTCATGACCCTCACTACCAAGAGACCTCGGTTGTTACTCATTGCTCTGTGATTTGTGCTTCTCTCTCTGATACTTAAGCCCAACCGCATCCTACTTTCCTGCGTTTATCGGTAATGGGCCAGCATGTGAAAATTATCAGCAGCTAATTTGAAAATTACCTTTGGATACCAGTCACTTGGTTACTCTGGATTTGACCACGTTGAATCATATTTTGAGTTCCGTCACATGCTGTGCCTCGTGTTAGGCTGTGATGTTGTGGCTGCCACGAAAACCGAATAATTATCACTTCGTAGGCTAGACCACTCTGCCATTCTTGACAGCGTAAAACGCAGAGAAACATGAATACATACACACATGTATAATTGTATATTCTTTTCTATATGCGAATTTATAAATCGCCTCTCGCAGTACATCCTAATCAAAACTTGAATGCTGCGACCTCCTGTTCACATTAACATAATTATTTGTGGCGACATCAGCAATAGAATTTAACTGATTAGGCCTACTCTCATTCGCTGCATTTTCTATTACCGTTATGATGCATAATTCAATCATTAATCAGCATTTTGGAATATTTGTATTAATTTTGACAATGAATCATAATACATGAGTAAAACAACCAAATTTTTAAGTCGGTACATGTGCTGCAGGATGGTAGGCCAGCAATTATGATCACATGTTGACCATGTGTGGATCACGATCTACAGCAGCTGCTTGAAAACCACTTATATGCATTATTAGGTATACACGTATACGTTAATGACCTAGGCATATCATACCAGACCTTTGAAGTACCTCATAAAGAACACTGCCTGGGTTATTTGATAAATTATGTTAAATGTCATGAAGAATAGAAAGAATAGCAGATGATTCACCACGCAAACGATGCAAAAAATAATTGGAAGGTTTGAAAATTGTTGCGTCACACTCACGTGTGGAATCCAACAAACGAACTACAACAGACCGACTAATTTTTCGTTAGCGCACTTTTTATTGTTCTATAAATGAGGTTTTAAAAAGTGATTGCAGCTATTGTATGTATGTATGTATTGCACTTGTTATAGCACCCCTTCAAGCTCCCTACCCAGAGGTGCTCCCTACTTACAGAGCGGACACTGCATCGGAGTTTCATGACGAAGCGCTGAGCAATTGCGAGTGAAGGACTTGCTCAAGGTCCCTACGCGGCGCCTTGAGGTGCATTCGAACCTGCAACCCTTCGGCTGCAAGGCGAAGAACATGTCTTATGCTTCCATGTTCCTTGATAAATAAAACTGAACTGAGCCACAGGGAACTAAACTTCCCTGTAGACCCTACTATACCATTTTCAACCGCGACCTGTTCATTCTCATTCATTCATTCGGAGAGTTTATATAGCGCCTCTTTTAGAGATCTACTCAGAGGCGCTCTCTGCACTAACTAGCCGAAATTATGCTAAGGGTCAGAGCGAGTGAAAGGTAACAGCAAGTTGCAAAACAAAACACAGTAAGCTGAAAGAGTCACCAGTGGCGAGCCCTCGCAAACACGTAGAGTTAACCATCGGATTATGCCATAATATATCATGAAACGTTGATAAATCTAAAGTAGTGTCTTCTTTCCTCCGCAGTGTGTTTGGGATCGAGCAGTGGACTTAGTCACACGAATGCCGGTCAGCCATGGACTCGATACCTTTCCTACGTTTCCATGTACTCCAACTGCACCACCGTACTGGAAAGCCTTGAAATCGTCTTTCTTGACGGTAATTACGACTACAATATGTCCTTCTTGGAAAGCATCCGAGAGGTAAACGGTTACGTCTTGATTGACGGTAACTACTTTAACTTTCTTCCGCTAAAGAACCTTCGACTGATTCGAGGTCGAAGCCTCTACTTCCCATCCAAATCGACAGTCGGATACAGTCTCTACATTTCGACAAACCGAAAGTCAAATTCAACGTCCGTTGGTCTCAAGGAAATGCACCTCACGTCACTACACGGTACGAAGTCTTCAACTTGCACTTCTCTCTTGGTTAAACTAAAGCTGCATGCATTCTTTGCACCTTAGCTAAGACCTAGCGCATATAGGCCTACATACACCACATTATAGGCTACCAATACATATACACATGAAATTAATATGAATGTAAGCACACTAAGCAGCTGATATTCAATCAGTGGAGTATCGGCATGTTGAAATGAAAAATGGCAACTATAGTTAATTGCGTCGTTTAGACGAGCTGCACTTTGATGATTAGGCTATTATTCTTGTCCAATGTTTTGTCGCTAAAGAAATATCTATAGACCCGACTATGAGACTTGTAAGCCAACCAATCATGGGCGGAGTTTGGTTTCCGTACTTGGAGGGGCTAAAGCCTTCTTGGGGGTCTAAGCCTGGAAAAAGAGCCATTTATACGGTAAAAAAAGAATCTGGGTCTTCTTGGGGTTTAACCCCCCTAGCCCCTGATAAACTCTGCCCATGCAACCAATGATGCAGAAGGAATAAGTATTGAGTCGACAAGATCCATTTATAGGATCAGCAATTATATCGAGCATTATCAGATGCCTTTTCGAAGGTTTCTTGGCACGGTATATATTGTATCTGACCATTTATAAAGCGATCCTCGCAAGATCCTTTCAGAAGCTCTCGTATAGTATAGGCCAATAGTATGTGTGTGATGAATGATTGCGTGAGATTTAACTTGAGTTTTGCATCAATAATGAAATGCAATACGATACAATGCATTCTGTAATTTGGTTATGCCATTCTTGCAAAGTTCAGATCTGCACAAAGCTGCGAATGAATGAATCCACTACAATGTAGGCTACATGTGATTGTTACAGAGATACTAGATGGAAACGTGTTGATTGAAAACAACAGTCTACTCTGCCATGAACGGACGATTAACTGGACCGACATACTTGGAGATGAGTCTAAAGTTCAACTCAGACCTACACCAGAAGGACAATATCGTCGACCATGTACGCTACTCTTTATTAACCGCCTGGTTTTAGCACCAATGAGCTGCACTTAGGAGCGTGCAGCATACATGTATTAGTTAGCATTCACGCTTTAGGCTATAGTTACGGCTCTAACACACACATACGTATGCAAGTACCAACGCATGCATATAGCCTACAGCGTGGGCCATAAAAAGACCCAAAAAGGTTTTTGCCAGTATCTTAGGCAGAAGTAAGAATTTCAAAATTAAATTTTACCGCCTTAAAGGCAATTCCTATTTACACATGATGGCCAGATTTCATCAAAATATTTTTAAAAAAACAAGAGTTATATCACTTTTAATGAGACCGCCCACTGTCTTTTTGATGAATCGAAAACGTAACGCAACAAAAAGTAATAAAAACCGGATTTATTAGGTCTCATCTCAAATAATTGTTAGTAAAAAGCTTTGATAACGCCAGATAGTCATTATTATTGTTATTTGAAAAAGAAACTGGGTACCAGCGTAGCTACACCTCAATGTGAAGTCACTTAGCAAGATGATGATTAGGTTGGTAAATAAGGAAATCGACAGATCAATAATTTTGCTATTAAAGCAATGAAATTCAAATTTCTTAAAAATTAAAACGGCCAAGGTGTCAATGATAGACAAAATGTGCATCCAGACACGTCATGAGCAAGATCTTGGAGATGTAAAACTTCAAGCACCGCTTACTTTGATAAACAGTGAGAGCTCAGAAATTGAGAGTTAAGCTAAGAGTTATGCGTTTTGCTTGGATGAACGAAATCGATGTCAATTGTTCTGGTTTCTTTGAGAAAGCAAATGGTCCCAAATCTCCGGATTTGAACCCGATGGAGTGATAATCAATTTCGGAAAAATAGGCCGGAGAAATAGGCCTACCACAATCTGCAACCAAAGCTTTTTACTAACAAAGCGACAAGAGAATTGATCGTCTCATTGGAGTTGATATGGGAAGATTTACCTTTGGAACACATCAACAAGGCCATCAAGAACTTTACAAAGAGATTCATTGCAAGTTTGAGCAATGGTGGTGGACACATTGAACACAAGTTGGGAAGCACTATCAAATACATTTGATAAAAGTTATTTGAGAGATAACTTAACAAAAATCGTTTCTGCTACTTTTTGTTGCGATTGACAGTGCATTAATTTTCCAACTTGATCTTACCTGTCTGACGTAGGCTATCCAAATTTGCCGCTAAGGTCCTTGCCAACACTTTCGCCCGAACGCAATACGGTTTCAAAGAATTGAAACGTGAACAAAAAGGATGGGCAAAGTGACAGAAATTCTTTGACAAGCTTTTCCCATGGACTTTAGGTAACATAGGTTTCTAGATCGTTGCTAATTTTCAGAAAGTGACTTGGCGTATCCTGGACAACTGGTTAATATATCTTACTCGCCGCAAACTGACATCGTGGGTTTTATTTAAAGCTCTGATATTCTAATAACTTTTTACTGCACTTGTTTTAGGCGAGGAATGTAATTCGAGCTGCACTTTTAACGGTGTAGCCCACTGCTGGGGGCCAGGACCGGACAAATGCCAAAAAAGTAAGTGTGATAGGCCTACATAATAATATGCATAAGCTGATATTCCGAAAAAACGTTGTCAGAACCTAATATGCTCAGAATATACATCGCAGGCTACGTCGTGGTAGGCTATATCTTTTAGATAAAGTTCGGTTTATTATACGGCAAAACGAATAAGCTAGGCGTTCATTCAGCAACTACGAAAGTGTCAATTTGTTAGACACTTAAGACAATAGGTCAGCAACTGTTAAAAATATTTTGGCGATGCCTTCTGTCGATGTCTGATCGTCGTGATCGATGATCGATCGCCGGAACTTTATAAAATAATAAAGACCTCGATGAATTTTCTACTTAACTTAACAGACTGCATAGAATCTAAATATTCTTTTCAGTAACGAGTGGTGTGTGCAGCAGCGCATGTGAGTGGCGATGTTTCGGACCGGGCGCACACCAGTGCTGCGATCAGAAATGCGCCGGAGGATGTGGTCAAAATAAGTTAGACTGCTGGGTAAGTCACCTTTTTGTCAAGTCTTTAACACCTGCACTCCGGATTGTGACAATTATGAAATTATGTCTGTCAGTAGGCCTATTCCTTAGTTGGTGCGATATGACAGGATCTGATTTGGTTGGAGCCTTTAGGCTAAGGTTTAAGCAAAGCTAAGCTAAATTAGGCCTATTATCGAAGTTAGGCTAATGTCCCACTGTACAGTCTTCATCACCGGCATAACTGATTTCTAATCTGAAATACATAAAAATATATTGAGCAATTAGGCCTATTGTTCATATTCGTTTGGCTGACTCCAAAATTTTAAATACAATTGATCAACGTGTATGCCCAACATATCTATCTTGAGCATTCGTAAAAATTAAACAGAGGTGCACAAGACATAATATGTGTGATGGGTAAATTCAATAAACAGATGATCGATTATAAATTGAAACTAAAATATGACAACCTATTTTATTCACGATCTGTTGTAGGCTATGCCGTTATAGTCCTATATCGCATTTTAGGTCTATGCGCTTTGCGAATGGACAGCGAAAAACTTACAATAGGCCTAGACCACGCGTGATATATTATATAAATATAACGGTAGATTTAAATGCAGAAATTTAAATTCGTAGAGTGACTGAAATTACTTGATTTTCAAAGATGCGATTATTATGACTGTATATAGGCGTGTCGCCATTTCAATAACTATGGAGTTTGCGAGGACAAATGTCCTGGTGAAATGATTTACAACACGAAAACTTACAAGTTGGAGCAGAATCCTGACGTCCGATACACGTACGGAGCCAACTGCCTCAAGGAATGTCCAGGTTGCTATCATTACGTCATCGGTCTTCCGTTCGTTCATTTGTCTTTGAACAGCGTAGCTTAGTTTTTAACACGACTGTTATACACGTGATGGCATACTTCTGATGAGATAAGATAAGATGAGATAAGAAAAGAAAAGATAAGCTAAGATAAGATAAGATAAAAAAATGAGATAAAATGAGATGAAATAAGATAAAATGAGATGAAATAAGATAAAATGAGATGAGATAAGATAAGAATATTCCTTAATTGACAATTGCTATCCGCATTTTGGTGCATAGACATGGCCTAGACGTGGCCAATCAAAAGTCAAATAGTCATAGCCTATTTTAAAATAGCGCACATAATCCAAATATGTCTATAAGTATGTTCTTATTATGAACAACTATTTATACTGCACTTTGTTTTACATGACATTTAATTAAGATAAAGCATCCTTTTAAAAAATTATTTCCTCGTGAGGCTGTCCGCTCTAGCGATAATTCGATCATGCAGTCTTGGCCTCATGGAATAAGGCTGTGGCATCAAGGGTGGGAGGAGTGGGTTCAACGCATGTCCTTGATCAAGCAGGATAGCTGAAAGAGCCTCCCGTCCGCCATTCCACATAACCGCTCGAATGTACATGATGTAGGGTTCTCCTCAGGAAGATAGTGCAGTCGGATCAAACGGTTCAATATGGGCTTCAGTCTATCACTCTATCGTGTCCCTGCTGCCCCGTAAAACCACATCATGACAGAGCCGCGTATGTCATGCAGGGCCCTGTGGTCATCCTTAACATATCACAATGTAGGCCTGGTCTCAACAATATGCAAGATAACGAGTAGTGTGCTTCTTGTTGACTGGTTTCGATCTTTGTAAGTGCTGAGTTTACTGTCATCAGTCATCAGTCAATATAATTAATCAATCAATCAATCAATCAATCAATTTTTTATTGGTCCATATGTGTCAAGCACACTAAGATATAAGGCAGGAAAATAGTAACATAAAGCATAACAAGTAGGCCTATCACAAATTAAACAGGCAATAATCAAGGTAAGAACTAATTAGTTAACGCAAATTATAAAAAACCTTTGGGCTAAATTGGGGATACCCCCAGGAATATATAAGAAGAGATTATTTAAACCCAGTGGCTATAGGATAGAGTGATACCATGCAGTGGGAAAAGATAACCCTAAATCTGGAGTGCGTTAAAGATAAACTCTAGAGTACAGAATTAGGACACAAATGGAGACCCAGAAGGGAGGGAATCCCGCTAAGTAGGGTCCCCAAGTAGCTATGAAGAATTATAATTAATACGCACCACAAATTGATGAAAAAATGAACCAAAAGCAACAGCAGATGAAACAAATAAGCCACACTGAAAAAACCAACACACAAAGTAGAAAGAACCCTGAAGATTGTTGATCAGGACACACCTATAACATCAAAGCAATGTGCAGGCACAGAAAACCAACACACAATGCAGAAGGTAAAAAAGTGAACCAAAACCAACAGCAGATGAAACAATTAAGACACACTAAACAAACCATCTCCCAATGCAGGAGGATCCTTGAAGAAGGAACACATTTGTAATAATTGGATAACTAATTTAATATCGGTTATGATTAACTAACTATTAGCCATTTTCGTAGGTTTATTTTAAATAGGTCATGATTCGCTTTATAATGGATTTCAATGTTTGTCCACATGTTCTCTGTAGGTCATATGCTGATAGAAAGAGAAACCTGTGTGGCAAGCTGTTCAAAGGGACACATGTCTGACAAAGAGAGAAAATGTCAACCGTGCCAAGACGGAATTTGTCCCAAAAGTAAGTTTCTTAATCGATTCGTGATCCAAATTCAATTTCGAACTATATACCTAAGATGAACTGCTGAATAGAGACTTGATTGTCTCTGTAACCCTGCCTTCAGAAGTGATGCTTCTTTTATCTTAGAAGAACAACAAGAAATGATAAGTACCGGTATACCAGTAAAAGCTACTATTTCCAAACTCGCTTTATGCGAATTGGTCGCCTTAGAATTTGTAAGTTTAGTTGAGCAGCAAAATTACAAAGCCTATCATAATGACTAGCTGGTGTTTTCGGCGTTGCTCAGGAAATATTAGATTTTGTCCCTACCCACCCTTGGGTCAGAGGCTGAGCGGTGTGGAGGGCAGGATGGTCCTGGTGGTCTTCTGCTTAGCTGGAAGGTTTCAGGTGAATAGGTGGGAACTGTGGCCGTAACCGGCATTCCACGGGAATTTGGGGTTTAAGCCCTTACACCCCGGGACGATTTGAGGGTCAGGCGTATGAGGTGAGTTGAAGGTGGGGGGGGGGTAGTACTGGTCGCCCTTTGCGTAGGTGCAAGGTTTCAGAAGAATATTGCGAAAGGGTGGCCAAGGTGGGGAAATGGTTTTCTTTAGTGAAATTTGGATTCATCGTCCCTCCCCCCCGAACAAGCCACGGATAAGAGATTTCCCAGCTCCACCAACGGGTGATCTTGGTGACCTAGGTGCAAGGTTTCAGGTCAATAGTTCCAAAACTGTTGGCGTGACAATTGGACAAAGAAAACATACATATATTCCTCCTCCTTTATTTTGAGCCAGAGGGTACTTCCCTAAGATTTTTTTGCCGATACAAATTGGTCAAAAGTAAGAATGTCTATATATATTAAGTTTTTCTGGCTCAAAGGTAATTCATAGTTACGTACGAAACCCAAATTTCACCAACAAAATTCAAACATAGCAAAAGTTATATAACTTTTGGTGAGTCCACAACTGGTTTTTGACAATCCAAAAACATGACGCAACAAAAAGTATAAAAACAACGGTTTTGCTAAGTCACATCTGAAATTATTGTTATCAGATAAACTTGATTTTGTTAGATAATCATTATTATTAGGCCACTATTTAGAAAAGAAACAGAGTAGGCTACCTGCACGTGACAGCTTTGACAGCATTAGCAAGATGATTATCAAGTGAGAAAATAACGAATTTTTCAGATTAATGATTTGTCATTGAAACAATGGAATTGATATTTCTATAAGCGAATGAAATGGATAGGATGGCAATGACAGACAAAATGTTTATATTATTCAAACGCTTCATGATCAAGTTTTTTGAGTTAAAGCTATAATCACCGCCGTATACTCTGATAAACAGTGAGAGGGGAGCATCGTTACGAAATATGCCGCTGGTGAAAGGAGATCGGCTCAATGTCAATGTCCTGGTTTCATTGAAGAATTGGTTTATCAAGCGTGGAAACCAATGCTTGAGAAATATCACAATCTGCGGGCAAAAAGCCAAAAACCAAGAACGATAAGAGATTTTATGGCCCCGTTGAAGCTGATATGAGAAATTTACCTCTGGAATCGTCTGGATTGGAACACTTAAAAAAGGGCAAGGCCATCAAGAACTTTACAACGAGACTCAGAACAAGTGCGGGCACTGGTGGTGGACAAATTGTGAAGCAATATCAAAATTTGACTGAAAAATCAATATTTTTTACTTTTTGTTGCGTTAGGCTTTTGTTTTGTCAAAACCAGTGGGCGGACTCCCTAAATATGATATTGCTTTTGCTCTCTTTGAAATTTATTGGTCAAATTTGGCTTTTGTTACGTAAAATGGAATTACATCTAAGCTGACAAAACGCAATTCAAACATTCTTACGTTTGGCCTAAAATTAATATTGGCAAATAACCTTAAAGAGATTACTTTTTTGCCACACCTGCTGATGGAGTGAAAGTAGGCTATGACAAAATAATGGCGATGAAGATTCTAATGATGTTTAATATATAACTTTATATGCAATTGTTTAAAGTTTTGTACAGAGATGCAGACAATAAAAATTATGGTCATGGTTGTGATGATGATGATGATGATGATGATGATGATGATGATGATGATGATGATGATGATGATGATGATGATGATGATGATGATGATGACGGTGACGGTGACGGTGACGGTGACGGTGACGGTGACGGTGACGGTGACGGTGACGATGACGATGACGATGACGACGACGATGATGATGATGACGATGACGATGACGATGACGATGATGATGATGATGATATCGATACTGATGACATTGATGATGATGATGTCATTTCTGGATTTAGCTTGTCCCGGTGCTAGCATCGAAAGACACAATGTCGCAAATTTCGCAGAATGCACAATAATCGATGGAAATCTAGCGATTCTAGGGAAGACGTTCACTGGTCGGTAGGTTGCCGATTCGCTCTGCACAGAATACTAATAATAGATCTACTATTATAATAATAATTATAGCCTATTAAGTTATAAATATAGAGTCGCTCGGTTGCATTATTAAAATTCTCCAATAGTGCATGCGCATAATGCCTTTCTTTGTCGGCGTTTGCACTTGACATGGCGGTAGATGTGAGCTTATAAGTCCATAGCAAAACTAGACTTAAGCTAATCACTGACATAAAAGTAACGTTGGCGGATAGACCCACCTGCAATTTAAGCTTCCATATTGTCGATTCCAATCAACAATATCTAAGTGCATTAAATTTTAAACGTCATATGCAGCGTAAGCCTATCTGATATGGACCCTCGCCCTCTAGAGAGTCTAGAGAGTGTGGCAGAAACCACAGCTGGGTACTTGATCGATACTTGATTGATCAAAGGAAATTTGTCCATGTTAACTGACATTGTTGATTTATTTTTAAGATCTCCTATCGCCAATGTGTCTGATCTGGACGTACTTGAGAGCGTGAGGGAGATCACAGGATACTTGATGGTTCAAGGCAATTATACAGGCTTCAATAATCTTTCCTTCCTAAGAAACCTAAGAATTGTCAGCGGCAGAATGCGTACAAGGTAAAGTTTGCCTACTTCGTTTTCTTTTAGCCTACTTTGGGATCAGAGACTGTGACAGATTTAACGAATGCTTTTTGCTTATTGATTAGAAGCGGTGTATAGGTATACGTCTATGTTTGACACTCTTGACAAAACTGGTGGTGATCAGGTAAAGTCAATTTTATTTCAAATCAGGATCAAAGGTTCAAGCGTATTAGTATATTCATATGGGTACGCACGGCGGTGGTTAGAATTGGTGACCAGAATAGAGTCTGATGAAAATTGTAAAAGCATTTTAGCAAGAAAGATTTATCTTGTCAAAAGCTTGTCACGTTGATAGCGCTTCTTAACAGCACTGCTGTGAGAAGCGCCTTACAAATGTTTCAATTAGATTAGATAAGAATATTTTGTAGTTAGAATGAGGTCGAGTTTTATGCCATATAACCTATCAAACATTTTCAACGAGTCTTGAAGCGTTATGAACGGAGGGCATGGCATAGAAATGGTATGGAACTAACCGCACAAGTGTCCAATATAAGGAACTTCTTGTCTAAAGCAACTCAGTTGATAGGAAGTTTATACCTGTTTTAATAACAAGAACTGTGCACCTGAAATTGCACTGTTTCAATTCTCTTCATTCTACGCAGAGATGGACTTGCTATCGCCATTGCGCGTACGAGTCTCGTTGAGTTGGGACTAACATCTTTGAAGGAGATTTCAAACGGTGGCGTTGCAATCCAGATGAACCCGAATCTGGAACGACTGGGTTTAGTGTCACTGGAAAGGATTGGTGATGGAATCATTGACATTCGGCTCAATCCCAACCTCTGCTTCGTCGATAGCATCAACTGGACCCAGATCAGCGCCAACCGAACACGGAGGATATCTTTGGAGAGCAATGCAAATCAGACCAACATCTGTGGTAGGCCCAGACTAAGCGTGTAAAGAAACGTTTGAAATTAAGACAAGTTACCAGATCAATATTAATGGGTCATACAGGTTACAGATAGAAGCCTACTCGAGTCTATGCTAGACTCGCTAAACGTGGTTAAGAAGTTAATGTTATGCAATGTTTTTTTAGACGGAGCGTTCTAGAGAGGTCTTAGCTTTTCAAAAAGGTAGCCTATTCAGTCACTATGAATTTTTAATATTTAGGACTTCTTTAATTTAACATCAGTATAATTTTACCGTTTTAATATGTTTTAAAATAAGATGTTGAGGGTCAGCCCTTCGAAAACCGTCCATAATTGTTCTTAATATGTTCAGTTCCGAAACTTTTCAGGAAAAACACGGAGCTCATCAGTCATGTTTAATATTGTGCGTTTGTACTGCGTTGCAATTATTCAACTTTACTCTAGTCTACTAGAGCAGTCGAGAGGTGGGAACCATTGGGGAGTGCCAGGGCCCTGCGGTTTTTAGGGACTCATGCTGGGTTGCTAAGTAACCCATATAAAAAATTTATGATTTATGTTCTTTTTTAATATAATATTATTGACACTCAGCTACTTTCATAAAATCAGTTTAAATTTCAAATTAGGCCTAACATCCGCACTTTATTATTTGAAATTGATTCTACAATTTTTCTCTCACAAAGACACAAAATAGTTTGGGGGCCCGTAACTGCTCTGCCAAGGGCCCAGAACTCATCGTTTCTGCATTTCTCTAGGTTAAGGTTAGGTTGAAGTTGGAGTTAATACAGCTTTCTCTTATTTTGCGATACTGCAAGCATTAGTGCGCGAACTTTTCACCGTTGCTTAGCTGCAGAAAGTTAGCATGTGAAATATAAGTAATTCGTAGGCATAGGCCTATATATTAACCTATAGCCTAGAATAGATTACCTAGAAGATTTTTTACAAGAAATCTTCTGACTCATCCTTCATTACAGAACCAGCTGGGAAGGTCTGTTCAGACCAGTGCTCACCAGATGGATGTTGGGGTCCAACGAAAGAAGACTGCAGATATTGCGCTGGCTATCGCTTCCGTCGTACTTGTGTCGACTCGTGTCGGTTTCAGAAGGGTCTCTATCCTGAAGAGGTCAACGGAACCAAACAATGCCAGCACTGTCACGAAGAATGTCTAGACAGCTGCAATGGAAAGGTAGCCTAAGTGCATGGCTGCAGTTTAAGTAAAGTGGTAGCATTAATGATTAAATAACAAAGCATCTTTATGATTTAATGCCTAGAATAATAGGCCTACCTAGTAGGTCCTAACCAATTTTTTCTTGCTTTGTGCCACATAGGCTTAGGCTAATGATAGGAATCACTTATTATTATGATTTGCATTCTCATTGTTAAATTATTTCGCTGATTTAGTATTTTCTGTTTATTCGTCCTTGTTAGAATATTTTATTACAGAATATCCTCAAGACGCAACTCGTTTTCTTCCTTCACGTTCTTTTCACTCGTGTTATGTTTTTCCAATATAATAGACCTAGGCTAGGGCAATACCCGATTATGAAATTTGAACCCATCAATCGATAAAAAATAATTAATTCATTCATTCGGATATTTATATAGCGCCTTTTCAAGGAAACTACTTAGAGGCGCTCCCGACTCCAGCACGGCAAAACAGGACGGTTTTTAAGTGCTTATAGAATGTGTCAGAGAGTGATTCTAGGGAACAGTGCTTAGACAGGAAAACGTAAAGAAGTTCGCCCAGTTTCAAAATGACTATAAGAGTTACAAATTACATAGCGCAAAATGTCGGTGCCTGCCGGCAAAAGTTTTCAGCAGCTAAATAAATTGGCCCATGGCAATTTCCAATACCGTTGATTCTATTCCCTGTTCAATGGAAAGTCAATAGAAATTACGTCCATTAGGCCTATGTAGGCTTAACTAGAAGTTGATCACTATTGGTCTACTGACGATGCTACAAAAAAAAACCCCGTCATCACATTGTTTGCCAATAGCATCTTCATCTCAAAGGTTGTTCCTACGACAAAATGGTGGACATGAGTCATATTTATAATAGCCTATACGCAAGAAGTAGACGGGGAATAGAATCAGCGGTACTTATGCTAGGGAACACAATGTTATCAGCAGCAAAATCATAGGTGAATTCAGTTACTACAATGTGTGTTGGTAATTTTTCTGGTAAGGAATCAAGCGATTGCGAAGAATGTCGTAACGTTCGTGACGGTCCATATTGTCGTGCTGAGTGTCCGCAGTCCAAGTACGCCAATGCATCAGGCACATGTGAAGCGTGTCATAAGGACTGCAAAGCGGGATGCACTGGACCAGGAAATCACCTGGGATTCGAAGGTTGCAACGAATGTCATCTGGTCATGGATATAAAGGGGAAGAAACCGTTCTGTCTGCCTGACAACCCGCAGTGTTCCGATGGCCTTTACTACTTTCAAGGGAAAGTCAATGTTCAAACACAAAACGAAACGAAGGCAATCCACATGGTAACTACTTCACTCAATATACTTAAAATATTATTTTTATTAATGCTGAATCTTTCTATACCTGTTTGCATCATTAGATTAATATTTTAACCGAAGTATCAATGATATCGCTCTGGATATATAGAAAAATTTATATATTGATATAGGGAGCAGAAAATTGTCGGGGGGAGGAATCAGGTCTCGCTTTCAGGAGAAAGCCCATTGAATGCAACCTAGTTATTAGTGTTGTGCGCATCTGAGCCAGACGCCGGAAAAGAAAGACTGTCTCACGTTTGTCGTAACCAATGAACGACATCGACCTTCGACGACGACCTGATTCGCTTATAAAATTATTCATACTACTACTACTACTACTAACTACTACTACTACTACTACTACTACTACTACTACTACTACTACTACTACTACTACTACTACTACTACTACTACTACTACTACTACTACTACTACTACTACTACTACTACTACTACTACTACTACTACTACTACTACTACTACCACTACCACTACCACTACCACTACCACTACCACTACCACTACCACTACCACTACCACTACCACTACCACTACAACTACCACTACCACTACCACTACTACTACTACTACTACTACTACTACTACTACTACTACTACTACTACTACTACTACCACTACTACTAGGCTACTACTACTACTACTACTACCACTACTACTTCTTCTGCTACTACTACTACTACTACTACTACTACTACTACTACTACTACTACTACTACTACTACTACTACTACTACTACTACTACTACTACTACTACTACTACTACTACTACTACTGCTTCTGCTGCTTCTGCTACTACTAAGTTTACCACTACTAGTATTCTATAAGTTGTGTGCATTGTCAGATATCTTAAAGATTGCCATGTGCTTTTCAACATATTTCTTTCGTTTTTTCATGATTTTCATGAAAATTTTCATCATTTGAGTGAGCTTTTACTCTTTTTCGTAATGTATTTCATATTTCGTATAGATTGCATAATATGGAATTTATGCTTAGAGCCTTAGACAAGCTAACTAGAAAATTACGACAATTACAGTGAGTTTTGGAAATGTGCTCCTCAATTTCTATTAAACTGTATATGCAGATTGCCTTAACCAGTGAAGTTCAACTTCCTCAGTTCTGCAAATTTCACACCGATCCATTGCATACCCCGAGGGACAAAAGCACTGAAAGAATTAATATTATTGTTTATTTATTATTATTGGGCTATTTGTGTAATAATAATAATGATAATGATGATGATAATAATAGTGATAATAATAATAATAATAATAATAATAATAATAATAATAGTAGTAATAATAATAATAATAATAGTAATAATAATAGTAATAGTAATAATAATAATATGCATTACTATGTTATTGCACCGCTGCCATTCTGATTGCATAGCATTTAGAGTGCCTGTCAATGAGTTCTGTTGGAACTGCGCTTGTTCAATTTACAGCTGCAGTGTCGGATGTTTTTGTGTTGAACGCAGGCCGGGTGTCGTCCATGTCACGAGGAGTGTCGGACGTGCGAAGAAAGTAACAACATCGCCCCGAAGTGTGTGTGTAAGCATTTCCTGGGCGACGACGGCCACTGCACGGCCAAATGTTCCCGTAGTCAATACAGCGACTCTAATGGCCGATGTGTCAAGTGTCATGAAGAGTGTGATACATGCTATGGACCAACGGCCTCCGATTGCATCCTCTGCCGCATGGTCAGGGTGTATGAAGATGAAGAGGACGTCGATTTCTTCATGTTGAATGAAACCACTCGCGAGGAGCTTGGAGGACATGAGTACAAAAAGAGAGATGTAGAAAAACTTTCGCTTGAACAAAATGACACGAACGTCAAGTTCCTCCCAGATGGAAAGGTATGCGCTAATTAAAGTGTTTTCTCGAGTAATGTAAATTGCAATGTAACTTCAAGGCAGAGGGAATGGTTCCGTTTGCAGAAAAACTTTCAGACCTGTGTGATTTAATTCAGATCTCCGTTACTTCACAGCGCCGCACAAAGGGAAGATCAACTTAATGAAAGGCGCTATATAAAAGTCTAGCCTTTGCGTTTGTGTAACAAGTCAGATTTCGGGGAAGTCAAGTGTAGGAGATAGCATGTTGCCACGATAGAAATCGCAGATAATATTTTTTCGCCCGAGGAAACTCTAGTAGCCCTCAGACTCTAAGAAACTCTCAATATATCAAAAGTAGGAGTATGCCTGTAAGTATGGCACATTGTGAAGATTATGGCAATTTGCTTGAGGTCGTCTTCATTTGTGGTTCTTGTGACTTTAACACAGTTTAACTGCACTCGTGAGTGTCCTGATTACCTGCCTCATCAAGAGAGATACGCAGTCAACGGTGTTCATCAGACCGTCTGTGAACCGAAACTAGAATCGCTGGAGGCTTCCTACTTTGAATCAATGAAGTAAGACCATGTGCAGATATTCGCATTTCCCCTCGTTAATTCAGAAATTGTTTTCTTGTGTCTATTTTTGATGAAAAACTTTGCTGATCACAGGAGCAGAAAGAAAGAATATTCTTATCTTATCTTATCTTAGATACATTTCAACGTAATATTCATCGCTTCTACATTCACTGCATACTTCGATGTTTTTGATGAACAGAAGATAATATTGATTAGAAGAGGACAGAATCGGATTAGAAGAAGATAGAATTGTTGAATGGCCGTTCTGCTAATCCAGTGTTGCCTGATTATATATGGGAGCCCCACTGTTTCCAACCGTCAGATTGCAACGGCACAACTGTTTCTGCTGAATCCGTTCATTATATCTCTTGAGACTTTTCTTTTCCGAGAGGTTCTTCGCACTGGGAGCGCCTTTTATTAGCTGTATACCGTGAGAGATGCTTTATATGTTTGCAAATAGAATGGGACAGAATAGAATTAAATGCAGAATTTGACAAAACTTCATTTATAATTGTGGCTCGGGTTCTGATGATAAACCAGGGAGAAGGCCGGTCTGAATATCGTTTTGCCTGTCGTCATTGGAGTGATCGTCATCGCATTGGTAGCTGTCATCGTCGTCTTTCTTCGACGTCAGTCGGCCAGATCTGAAGAGAACAAGTTGCGAATCACAGCCAGAATGAACGGACTTGACGTGGAAGAGGTATACTTACCTCGTTCAAGGAGTTTACTGTAATGTTATTAATGTTATCAGCGTCATAATAAGATCTACTGCGTCAGGAGACCAGTTTCTTTTCAGCTAGGCTATAGGCACATCCAGTCTTCAAGAGCAACTTGTTTGGCACGTTTGGTATTGGGCCAAATACCGAGATTATATAGGCTTATTATTATTAGACTTATCTTGAAATAAATGGACTCACGTGTTATTGTGTAGGTCATAAGGTGAAACGTAGATTAGCAACTTCATAAGTTATTAGCAATTAGGTTATCAAGAGCTAATTGGTAGGTCTTAAAGCAATATGGTGTTACTGCCAGCTATAATTCTGTATCTCTAATCCTGTCCGCCAATCTGGATGCAGCGACAGACTTGAACTCTGAATCTTCTATTGACTGAATGCCATGGGAAGTGGAGATTAACGCACGCGATCACTGGCTGACCATTTCCAACATGCAGCAGAAGCACCAGTCCTGACGTACGAATGAGCTTCTTGTCCACCAACACAAGAGACACATTGTCATAAGTTTAAAAGTTTATAAGAGACTATAGTATGCTGCGCTAAAGAAATTCTTTTCTACACTACATGCCCGCGCGCATGCGTGAATGTTTTCGTTATGTTATGTTGAATGTTTTTGCTCTTCTTATCGTGTGCTTTCGCGTCTTTTGTTGCGCACTAATTCTGAAACTACTGGTTACAGATCGTTACACCGACTGATGCCAAGCCAGACTTGTCTATATTGCGACTAATCAAGGAGTCGGAACTTCGACGTGGAGGCGAAATCGGATCCGGAGCTTTCGGTACTGTCTACAAGGTTAGCTTACCAGCGTCTACATTATTTCCCAGGATAAAACTTTTGAGACATTTCAGCATTACTACTTAATTACGTTTAGGGTTAGACAATAAGTACACGACCATGTCTGGATACGCTACACGGTTTATGTATTTTAATGGTGGACAATAAAATATTGTCAATGGACATATACTTAACCTGCTAGTAATAACTTTTGTTATGAATTCAGGGCATATGGATCCCTGCTGGAGAGAATGTAAAAATTCCTGTAGCCATCAAAGTCTTGACGGAGGCGACCAACTCCAGTCTGAACGTGGAGCTGCTGGAGGAGGCAAGGATCATGGCATCCGTCACGCATCCGTGCTGTATCCGGATTCTGGCGGTATGCATGACTGCACAGATGATGCTCATCACTCAACTGATGCCACATGGATCTCTGCTCGATTACCTGAGGAAGAACAAGAACAACATCGGATCCAGTGCCCTCCTCAGATGGTCCGCTCAGATCGCAAAGGTAGGCCTACACGACTACGTTTACGCTGCTCACATTTTACAGTCACCCCAGAGGAGACTGAAGTCAATCGACGCATATAAATACACACAGTCTATTATACGCCTCTTTAGTTTGTTGGGCCACTGTTCTCTCGTGAGCAATTCTTAACTTTGGAAGGAAAACAGTGACGGTTGCAATTACACTGTATATTTCATTATTTGAATAATATTATATGTATTTGTGAATATATATACTATATATATATATATATATATTGTTTATAGTTGCACATTATTATCGCACTTACGGAAAAATGGCATAATATACAGTATATCCTGACCTTGATGTCGGTAACAAACCAATCATTTCTGCAAATGGTCCAGTATCTATACTGAACCAAAATCACTTCGATAGTAAAGTTCACTCTGCGTGATGTTTCAGGGTATGCATTATTTGGAGGAGAGAGGCATTGTACACCGAGATCTTGCGGCCAGGAACGTTCTGGGTAAGCAATAATCTATATATATATCGTTCATTCTAGTTTGAAACGTTTTCGTGTGCTCTCTTAGAGGCGTTTTCGAGCTCTGCTGACTGTGGCGAGCTACGGTCCATCGCTCGATCGGTGCATTCGCGTATGATGCACATTCCTAGGTTCCGTTCCATTTTTCTGAGACAGATTTCTTTCCTTTTTGTATACGCAGATCGACTGTGTAAGCTGCTATACATTAAATCTATAGTTCAAGTTACAATCTATCTTTATTCTTGTTATGGGATGCACCTATGCGAAACTGATAGATGGCAGCCATTGGCCAGATTCATATGCAAACTTACATAGACAACGCATGCATGTATGATATGGTATTGCAGTAAATGAACTAAACTAGCTAAATTGAGGAGACATTCGTAACCAATAAAAACAATAAAAATTTCATAACACGGATGCTGTATAAAAATGGTACATACATGTTTATTAGGCTTTATTCGCTGCTCCTTTGTGCTTGTTAACTGTCGCATTATATCGACTGTCAATTAAACGAATATTACTATTAGACATTCATTCAGACATTCACAGCATATTTCATTTAACCTACTTTTAGAATCCGCACTTAATTGTTAGTATCTAAGTCAACATTTTTTAATGTTGCTTTTATTTGTTAATGAAGTTCAAGGACCATCGCAAGTGCGAATCACTGATTTCGGTCTTGCGAAATTACTCAACATCAACGAAGAGCAATATCAAGCAACAGGAGGAAAGGTATCAGCTGCATACTTTACCAAAATTTAATAGTAAAAAATCATAAAGTCACCAGGCCATACGATACCATACCATATCATAATTATTATATGGCATAACTAATCACACCACATGCTGACTGTCACAATTATTATATCATACAATAACGAGGTCTTGCTTAGACGCAGACCTAAACCATTAATAATAATTAACAGTGTGATGGTCCATAAAATACGTTGCATGTATGACCAGTCATCGGATTCAAATATAAAAGTTGCATATTAGCATAAGGCCTAACTTCCTTCTAGCATGAAGAAAGCGCAAGATGTTGACACACATTACCGTCATTAAGAAATTCGGCGAAGACGATATCTACATATTATAATTTATGTCTTCCATAATTTTGCGCAGTCAACATTTTCGTGGTTAACCAAAATAAATCATCTTTTCCAACTTTATTTATGGAAATAAATTCCTAAATCAGACGCTTCTTTATCGGTCTGCCTAAACTTACACCAAAGGGGCATGCTCATCCGCCAGATTTGACTATAGGTTCGTATAGTATGCTACAGCCTATACTGCAACAAAATGCTGCTTGATTGCATAAGCTTATTAAGTTAGGGTGCTTTTGCTGTCAGCCTAGTGCTTTAGCCTGTATACTAGAATTACACAAAGAGTTCTGATATGTGTTTTTTAACAGATGCCGATCAAGTGGTTGGCTCTGGAATCAATACAGCATCGCGTATTCACGCATAAAAGTGATGTCTGGAGCTACGGTAAGTAACCATTTTAATGTCGAAAAGAACGTTCGCTTACATGTGCGAATGGACGGAAGGACGGCTGACGACTTTGCGAGGCCAATTCACTACTATTTGCTGATTAAACCTATATTTGAATGCGAAGTCACCCAGCGTTTGTTGTTGCAATGTATTTTTTCTGGGCGCTGGCCTATAGGCTAATTTAGTTAGGCCTATTTGCAATCTGTCAGTTTCTAACGATAGACATCTGTAGACTGTATGTGACAATATATTAAGCTATGAACTCTATGGCTGTTAATGATGTCGTTTGTGTTCGTCAATTATTCGGTTGGATTTAATATAAATTATAATTATGTACATGTACATGTAATTGCTTATGATGCGCTGTCGCTTACTGCAGGTGTGACGTTGTGGGAGCTGTTCACGTACGGCCAGCGACCGTATGAGTCGATCCGAGCCGTAGAGATGGCGCATCGTCTTGAGATGGGAGAGAGACTATCGCAGCCACCCATCTGCACCATCGACATCTACATGATCATGATCAAGTGTAGGGCTACGACCTAATTTGTTCATCTAATTGCAAATCAATTTACTCGCGATACTTTTGGTAGATCTAATCGAGAAGGCTTTCAAACCACTGACCATTTTTATTTTGATGCATCGGCATGGCTGATAGCCTACTTCGCATACGATTCCAATCCTTAAGCAATAAACATAGGCTACACCATGCTTTGGGAATCAGCGTCTAAATTTGTGATCCAGAAGAGATGATCGAAATCATCAAATTAAACATTTTTACTTAAGACCATGCAGGTGTAGGCAAAACTAATACTTTTCGCATAATTCCAATCCTGATAGGTGTTGTATCTAAGATCGACAGGTATCCATTAGTTACGCCTGACAAGAGCCTGACAAGAGCTGTTAAGAGCAGGTGACTTCAACGCCACTTGTTATTAATTAGTAACTTCTGTAGCGCCACGGTGTTATATGCAAGGCTCTAGCCGATGGCGTGAATAAGCCGCATAGTTTACAACCTATCTAATGTAGACTAATTTAATGACTCTTTAGGTCGTTATACTATTCTGCATTAGTCACTAATTGTAATGGAAGGAATCCTGATGCACACCGTATAAGCAGATCTGACAATGCATTCGGCTATGGGTAGTAGGCCTATGGGCGACAGAGGGGGATTAGATAATATTATCTCACATCCGCTGTCTCTCTGTTCGTCGTCCAAAAACCATTCCGCTTACGTCGAATCTGGTCAATGCAATTCCATAAGACCTACTGGTAAAATCAGTCCCAAGAATAAACTCAGATTTCCCTTTTTTAAGTACATTCGGGGTTTAAATTGCACGAATAAACAAAGACTGTGTGACCATTGACTTTGATGAGGCAAGAACCTGTTATCAGGTTATCATGGTGCAAATCTGTATGTAGGCTACCCTTGCCATCTAGAAGCATCGACGTCGTCGTCGTCGTCGTCATCATCATCATCATTAATAGGGCCTACGTGCCAAGTCAAACACAACTGTTCAGTTCGTCGAGACTTAATTAGGAGCTGCTTATTCGGCTTGTTTACACTGTAGGGCGCTGTTTAAGTTCTGTTAATTAGCGCAGAACCGGGGTCTTGTAGTTTCTCACTGTTAATTGACCTACCAGGACCTATACACAATAAAGACATAGCCTAGGCCTACATACGTATAAGCAGCTCACCTCTCCACTGTTAATTGCCACTCGATTTCCAGGATACTTTGTACCTGACTAGGATGCTTCCGACATTAATTCGCCCAAAAAATAATTAGATTATGGAGCAGCTCGTTAACGGCATAATTAATAATAATAAACAAATTTACGAGCCAATAGAATCATCGTCACTAATGAATTGAACAGGATAGCATGATAAGTTGACCATCCTATTCTTGTCTAGTGATGACGATCTGCAGACGTTGTTATTATGAAAGGCAGACTTCGAATAAGTTCAACAGCCCCAAACTAATTGATTCGCAAATCGCAATGTTTATTTACACTCAGCCAATAACGGTGGGAGAGGGTAACCGTTGTGCTAACTCAACACCAGACATACTTTGACTGACATTAATTACTATGTACTTGGAATCATTATATGCGCAGGTGTTTCAAGGCCCTTCTGTCGAATGCCGCTCCATGTAAACTATGTGTAACTTTACAAATAAGCTAGCAACACTGAACCGTGGCATAGGTTTCTCCATAGTATTTCACTTTAGAGGTCAATCTAATGTTGTACTGTAGAAAATGTACCACACGCGGTTCGACAAAATAAAGCAAATTAAACACAAATGACTATGAGATTAGGAAAAATTTGGTACAACCTGTGTTTAACCCACATTGGACCTATCACATGTGTATCAATACATTTCATGTATGACCTTTTGATACATTAACAACAAGTTTATATAATATAGACTATAATTGTAATATTATGGATATAACACCCAATATTAATTGCATAGAGTTGTTAATTATACATTGGATTAAATTGCATCTGTAGGTTGGATGGTTGATGCAGACAGTCGACCGACATTTTTTGATCTAGAAAACGACTTCATGAATATGACGAAAGATCCAGGACGATACGTTGTCATTCCGGTATTTATAGCCTATAACCTTTTCAGTAACTTTTAATATCACATTGCCAAAACAAATAATATAATTACAAAGGTCCTACCACAAAGTTACCGCATGCCTCTTAAATAGAAATGAGTTCACCAATACGAATAAGAACAGAACTGCGTATAGATGGATAGGCTTACTTGTTCTTTCAGAAAACTTATAATGGGTTTATACGGCGCCCCTCAAAGATACTTGTTGGCAATGTCCTACTGGAAAGTAATGTCTTCGTGCTTTGTATACATAGTGTATTAGCGTAACTTGTTGAAGCCTATTAGCGTTTGTTGCACTCGGGTGGCATAAGTCCAAAGCCTGGATAAAAAGGAGGGCGACACTAATCACCTTCTCTATGATACATGGTCTTTAACGGATGCTGCCTGTCTCGATAACTCGTCTGTGCCATCTTAAAAACAGAAAGACCATAACATACGCAGATGTCATTGATAATTTTGATATGCAGGCGATTAATAACAATTAGTCGGAAATATGTTAGGGGGTCTGTTGACCTACCTGTATCCTGTAGGCCCTACATTTACGTCTACAATTGCAATGATATTGTCATTTTAACGGTCTTGTACATATTACAAAGACGGATATTTATCTTTCTGACGAAAGACTAGAATTCATGTCACGTGTAGGATGGTGCTTCTAAGAGCAGAGATATGTACGTCAGTCATATGAATCCTGGGCGTTACCATCCAAGACAATCTTCGAGCTATGTTCTGTAGCTCGAAACATGTTCTATGTTTCTGAACTGCTGAGGGGAGATGTTCTAGATCACTCTATGCCCTGAGAATGCTTAGAGCCCCTGGACTGCCCTCTGACGCGCTGCACGAGGTAGCTCGAGCCACTTCTGTAGCGAGGATCCTCGATACTGCCCCAGCCTGGTGGGGGTTCACCATTAGCGACGACATAACTAAATTAGAACGAATGTTGAACCGGAGGCGGCGACTTGGATTCCTTTCCGCGATGTTCCCGAACATCGAAAAATTAGTTGCTTTAGCTGATGCTGCAGGACTGCTTCGTAATGTAATGTTAAATGTCAATCACGTCCTGAGGAACTTTTCCCACCATTATCAAAAGCCACCTATAACATACGCCCTAGACCGCATCCTTTTGTTCTACCATTTAAGGGCGTTAAGAACTTTATTCTGAGGTTCTCTTTGCCGCCAATTAATGACATTGTTATGTTCACATTATTTTTGTTTTTTTTAATGAGCTTTGACGTGTAACTGAGTGCGGTGTGTTACCCTGATTTGTCTCATTTTCTGATTAAACTAAGATTATTATATTGAATAGAATTACGACTACCAATAATTGGTAATAGATTTTATATGGCATCCTTAAAAGCTTAAGAACATCAGAATTAAGCGCTTATAGGGCCTAGACTTAGTTGACACACCACTCATCTATTATGCCAGAGAATTGCCTTACACGGTTTATGATGGCACGAATCACGACAGTAACTGTTCTGTTGGCAAGAAAGCCTTCCTATTCAGATGATGAACAAATTTCTGGACAGCCCTATTGCCTCACGTCCGCTCTTCTAAGACTTTCGGTGTCCAACCTCGACGAAAGACCCCCCCACAAATCCAACAGTGTAAAACTATAGCCTACTTATATGCACAGTTACGAACTGTCTCTCACCTAACGCCTTGATTATGGTATACCAACCGCGTGAAAGTTGTTGATTACAATGACTGCGATACGATTGCTGAAGGAATTATTACGTTACAGGTAGGCCTGCGACATTTAAGTTACGACATTACATGGGAATGCATGTTGTGACTTTATGTATAGGGCGATCGATTTATGCGTCTGCCGAGCGTAATGGAGGACATGTCTCCCACCGAATGGATGCGTTCGTTTAGTCTTCCGGACGAAGGACCAGAGAAGATGGTTACAGCTGACGAGTACCTATGTCCAAAGGACCTGGAGGGATTCCATCCTCTGGACTCGAGATTCCTTGAAAAAATGAGCAGCGTGAGTTTTGTAGCGCTGTCATTAATTTCGATTTCTACAAAGAATAATAACCCAAAACACTTTCATCAGAACTGTCGCATCCGGTGAACCGACGACAATTATTAGGATCTTTCTTGAACTGCGTGCTACCGAATTTCTAATCGTAATTACAGGACCAACATCAACTTTTCAATAAAAAGACTCTATAGAGACTGAACAATAATAATTTACTTAATATTGATCTGATCAAGTCATTAGACTCCAAATAGCGCGCTAGTTATAAGGCCTATAGCCTTGCAAGCAAAAAGTTCAGTGTTTCGGATATATCTCTTGGAAATTTATAATGCACTGAAAATTACTCTACGCGGTAATTTGCAAATGAATAAAATGGACAACGGCAAAGGAGTTGTTATTAAAACTCACACACAGATATTTTGAACCCTCAGATCAGCCGAAGACTTCTGATTTGAGTTGAATATTGAATATCCACAAGATGTCTGGTAAAATCCATGTTTTTACCAAGTAGGCCTAGTAGCCTACCTTCAGACAGTCCAGTAGAGAGTTGTTAGTTGGCTGTATCTACATTCTACAGGATTGTTCTTTTACCTTATCATATATGCTGCAAGATCATATTAAGCTTCATCCAACAAATGCAGAAACTTTCATTATAATCTTCCATCAGCGTTTCTGACTTAGTCCTAATGCATTATCTTCTAGTACGGATACAAGGCATTTATTGTGACTAAACCTCGCTGAGAAGGCTGTACTGAGGTGGAAGATTCAAATTGATCCTCGACGATTCACTTTGATCTCGGTAAATCCAATGTTGACAGTTCTGGTATGAAATCTAAGAGGTTCGGTCTCAATTGCTCAAAATGCGTTTATTTTCGTAATGTTAAAGCGATTCAAATCCGACAATTCATCATCATCATGTGCATACTGCAAAAATAATTAATGATGTCATAACATTGTTGCAAAACAGATTAACGAAGAGGAAAACAACTACGAAAACAGCTTCCGCAGAGAATCTTCCTTCGACCCAAACTCGCCCTCTTCTCCATCCGACGCCACCAAATTCCTTGACCTCGAAGAAGCAGCTGCCGCTCGAAAGCTCAAGTCGCCGCAGAAGGAGGGACGCAGCCGGAAGCAGAGCATCCGATACACGTCGGATCCGTGCAGGGAAGAGGAGGAGCTCTGTGCCAAACCAGATGCCACTGGTGATGCTACCGAAGAGCCATACAAGAAGCTGCAGTCTGATGAGATGGAGTTGAAGTGCATGCTCACAGATGAGGCTGATTATCTGCAGCCGAAGTCATCGAGGGCGGCTAACTACTTGGATGTCGTTGAAGGTTGAGAACAATTCCTCTTAACCGAATTAAATTTTTAAGCTTTAATAGATTCTTAGTTGCAACGTAATCTTCACTTTCACTTCTTCCCTCTCTAGCATCCTAGACACTCGATCTCTTTTCATCATCCAGTAATTTAAGACCGTCCTGTCCATTCAATTGCGTTTTGAAAGTTTCGAGTTCAATCAAGAATAAATTGCCATTTGCTCACGCTTTGCCGAAATTCAAAAAGCATTTGGCCTTGCAACCTCGATTATCGATAGTATTACATTTACACAAAAACTTGGATAGGCAATCAACACCATCGCGTATACAGTATGAGGCTTTGTAAAGTAACCAGACGTGAATGTACGGTACATGAATACTGTAGCATTGTTAAATTGTGCCAATAAGTATCTTATCTAAATTATCATCATTTGGAGAGAACAATAACACATACTAAGGCTTAAGGCTCGAAAGTAGACTAATTGTAGTATATACAGAATTTTAGATGGGAAATAACGTCCTTAAACTGAGCCAGATGTTGTGACGATATTTTTCTGCAGATTCAAAGTTTTCCAAAGTGCAGTCACCAAACTCTTTGGGAATCGGAAATCCGGAATACTATCTGCATCCAGGTGACGATCTTCCGAGTCCAGGATCAGCTGACACCAATCCCCTCTTCAGCAGCAACAACACCAAACAACTCCAGTCGCCATACTCCAATGGCCACTACAACTACATGGGACAGACCAATGAACCAACGACGACGACCACCAATAACAATAATTTCATCATGAATTCAAACCATCAGAATGCGAATAAACCATCTCACAACTCTCTCTTCAACAAAGAAGCAGTCTACAACAACCTATAACTGCATATGCTATCAAAGTCTGTTAACTTCTGTTCTCACTGCCTATGATGCCAGCTGTGTCTATTTCTTTCTCTCTATCTCTCTATAATTATATCTCTATCTAAATTTATATGCCACTTCTCGGTGTACTTATCTCTCTTTATTTTTTCATAAGTGAACCTCAGAGACATTATTTTTTAACGAACAATGAGACCTGATGCTTATCGGTTCTTCCAGTGATGTGTCCATTATTTTTTATATTATTTTTGTTTAAAATTATTATTATTATCAGTATTATTATTGTCATTATTATTATTATAAAAGGTTTGAAAATAATTACGAACATTTGAAAGGCGAAAAACAAAAGAAAAGAAGGGAAAGAAAAGAGACATTGGTGTTCCATCTGATTCAAGCCGTTTTCGGACGCAGCAAAACTGTTTTCTGCTGTTCATGACAAAAGGCAGCAATTCTATCATTCCTATTGACATTAACTGCTCAACTTTTAAAATGAAATTTGCTTTCTTTGCAACATTCATATTTAGCCTATAAGTCTATGTAAAACAAAGAGATAACATTCTGAATCAGTTTTGTACATTCTTAAGTTTTAAGCTATATTTTCGATGCTGCAGAATATTCTGCAACTTGACATTATGAAGTTTGCATTGCTTATTATCGGCCTCACGACGAATTATAGGTTTACTTAAATATGTATTGAGAGCACCTTGCTATGAATCTATGTATAAACTGTTCATGTTCACATGCGAAATCTTATCCTTTTTAACTATTCTAAGTCTATGCAGAATATGTAATGATATTTCAGGGTTTTCACTTTATTTTACATATTACAAGTATTTGCTTATTTTCTTGTATACTTTGTAGCACATAGAGTCGAATCTCAAATATACCTGGTAACGTCGAAGCAGCACTGCAAAACAATTGTATAATGTTCGCATTTCAATGAATCTCAGTCTATTAAGCAAATGCTCATTCGTTCTATAAATATTGTAACCGAATCTCAATCTTAGTAGTATCGGATAAAGTGGGTCTATTTATCCGCCTATATAATAAAGGCAGATAAATAATTCAACGTTTGTCTTAGGAGACTGTCTCATAGGCTATGAAGGTTACCCACGTATTAGGCTGTTTGGGTAACAGTGTAGCCTGAGACCGTCTCCTCAAACAGACAATTAGAAGGCTTGGCTGGAATTATAATAGACATCCAGTTTTTCTTTGGAGCCCGTTGACTCTTCTTGAGTAGGCCTAAAGTAGGCCTACTAGCTTTGAGGAGTGAGCCATATATACCACTCGATACCCGCTAATTAAGCAATCCAATTGTTGTCATCTTACATAACATGTCTTCTATTTTACGGCTACAAACCTTTATATAATTATGTCTGTCCTGCGAATATGTGTTTGTATGAATATTTATCATCTTTGTTAGAATGATCAATGGCTGGTAACGACCCATCCAAATGAATGACATCTCTCTGTATTGCACTCTGCACGTAGCTGGCATGACGTAGCTAACCTAACATAGATTTAATAGTTGTAATGTTATAGCACTACCGATGTATTAATAGTTGCAGTTTAACAGTGTTGCCAAATGTTCAATGTGTTCTTTATAAGTTACGTATTGTAAATGAGCTTCTCGGGAATGTTTAAAAATCTCAATCTGTAAATATATAATTTTTTATCTTGTCTACTTATATTTTAACTTGATTTGTAATCAATAAGACACGTATAGGCCTAAGCATGGTACTTCTGCAAAGAAATGACACCAACGTACAAATGTCTTCTGCAGTATGCGCTTGATTAAGTCGAAACAAGAGGTCATCTTTGTCAAGTAGGCCTACGCAACTGCAAAATAAAACCTGCAGAACTATGTTACATAAAAATACAAATTTGATAAAGTGCATGTTTTTGGCTAAGCCTGCTGTATATTGTGTGTATTAGGGCATTGGAGTTTAGATTACGTTCAGTTTTATCCTAATGTTGTATAAATTGATATTGCTCAGAAATTAGCCGATTTATATTATTTTCAGGTTTACAACTAATAAAGGTTGCGTATACAGCTCAGAGTTTTTCTCACATGTTAAAACGTTTAAATGTTATTTTTCAAGTGTCTGTTTCATGAATTAATCTTCAAAATAAACTCAGGACCAGAGACTCAAGATTCTTTATTAGCATTAAGCATCACTGGCATCAATTTTATTATATTTGAGCAGTACATATTTATTTATTTATTTAATTAAGTCCTTTGGTATCTACACGGTGAGATGTAAAAAATAATGTAGCCTACCTAGATATTTTGATTTAACTTCGTCAGATGTTAGTAATAGTAAGGATAGCATTGGGTTCGCATAGAGATTGGTATCGAAAACGATGAGTCGTTACAACAAACAGTGCTAAGAAGAAAGTTGGGTTTCTTTGGTCATGTTATGCGCTCAAATGGACTGGAAAAAGATATGATGCTGGCATGCGGAGATGGAAGGAGAAAACAAGCGCGGCCGAGGAAAAGGTGGTTGGATGAAATTCAGGAAACAACAGGAATGAATCTGGAAGAACTAAAGGAAGTGACATCAGCAAGAAAGCAATGTAGGAAACTGGCCATGACGGTCGCTAGAGTTCAAGGAACTGAAAGCACAAGGTGACAAGGTGAGAGATTTGATTATGTCAATTGTAAAGATTGCGACGGACAATAGTGGTCCGTGGCATAGGCGGAGACCTGGGCCGAGAATTGGGGGGGACGGAAAGACGCGAGATTTTCCGAAAAATTTCTGACGACCGGCGAAATCTGGGAAAAAATTCTATTTTCGCCGCCAAAAAAGTTGATGACCTTTTTTTTTTAGTCATTCGGGCCAAATCTCGCCAAAATATTTCTATTTTCGCATACATTTTCGCCGCCAAAAAAGTCTTGACGCTCAAACATTGGGGGGGGGGACAAATGCATGGGCCGTCCCCACAACACTTTTATTGGAGGTACCGTCCCCCCCTGTCCCCCCCTAGGTCTCCGCCCATGGTCCGTGGTGATTGTAATCTTAAAGGCAACGCTTCTGAAAATAGTCATTTTTGTTAAAAAGAAAATTCCTGGCAATGGGAGGCCTTAAACCATGATTTTATTACTTTTTTGGCTCACTTGTAGGCCTATACCGGACACCGTCTGCATCAGTGGTTCCAAAACTGTGGATCGCGGGTTAAAAGTGACCCGCCGGCTGTTTTAACCTTCCTTACTTCTGAAATATCCCGGCCATTTTATGTAAAACTGATATATTTCATACCTGCCAAAGATACTATGTAACCTGATGGCATTTTGGCGACTGTCTAGAATGATTAGGCTGCTCAAGTAGTCATTAGAATTTAATATAAATAAAATGTTCTCAATTATGCGCATAGGGGGCCTATATATAGGCTATAGGCCTACTATAGTACCAACTGAGGCGAAAAAGTGCAGATGTGAGATCAGTGCTACTAGTAACTAGCTATAAGGATGAAAAAGAGATGCATGTTTATTGTTTATGCTAGGACAGAATTGATTGCTATAGTCTAATATGCGTGCTGCTTCTGAGCGTCTGTTGTGAAAAGTATTTTTGGGGGGGAATAATTAAGTTGCAACATTACGCCAACACACACTCAGACTTCAGTTACTAAATCCAGTTGGATCAGAATAAAATTCCACAGCAATAGCAACTTTTCAGAATTTATTAAGCAGCCAACATTTTAATCACCAACATTAAAAGCAAATTTGCTCTGATTCCGTCATGCAAAGTAGTTCTACTTTTACTTTCGCGTATTATGTAGGCCTATATAGGAGCATCCGTTGAGCGAAAACTCCGTGGAAAGAAATGCCCTTAAAGAATCAGAGACTTATTAGGAAAAACAAGTCATTGCTCAAGTCATTATAATGAGGGAAGAAGGTCCATTAAAATGGAGGAACCAGCCCAGGACTTTTTAAAGGAATTTTCTCAACTGCCCAGCCAGCAACTTTTATCTGGTGCTATATCTTTGGTCATCCCCAGGGGCGTAAAGCCAATGAACCTGCCTTCGGGCAGAGCACCACCACCACCACCACCACCACCACCACCACCACCACCACCACCACCACTAGTGTGGTTCACAGATACATGGTAAAAAATAAAGTTCAAGCTAAAAACCAGGGCGCCCTCCCAGTTTGTTAGACTTATCAATAGTATTATTAAGACAAAATTTCAGCTTCCTATTCCAACTGGAAGGCGGTGCTCAACGACTGTCTTACTTTGCATGGGCCAATGAAAAGACGTTAATTGTAGAAATAAATGTGTTGAGCATATATTCCAATACAATTGTGCTTTATTTCAAGATAGATGATACATTACTGTAACATGACAATATGTGTGACACTTAAACAATTGGTGAGCTTGAAATATAAAATTTCAGTAGGTTTTAAATATGGAAAATGTCAAAAAATGTCAAAAACAAAGTTAAATCCACGAATGTCTATTGTTCTCGTTTTATGACTCCAAACATACGATGACGTCTACACTGTAGAAGGCTTTGCCAACAGCATATTTCTTTGTTGATTGAGTGGGTACAGCTTTTCTATTTGCCTCAACCACTTGGAGAAAATACTGCTTTCTTCTTCATCAGTGATGAGTCAGTTTAATTCATTGAACAACTTCACACTTCTCTCAGCCATGTCGTTTACCACTCTCAATTGCTGACTTCAGCCTCTACCCTGCTGATAATCATCATCGTCAGGCTATTGCACTGGTGTAAGTATAAAAGGAAACACCAAATTTCAGGCGTGGCAGTAGTGTCAGTGTTCACTGGGTTGCAAACATGCCCAGGCAATCCCCCTCCTTCGGTATCGCAGCGCTACCGTCAACATCCTTTCACTAGGATTGGCAGTCATTCCGTAAAAATCTTCACCTTATCTGAACCATATCAGGCAGATGGCAGCATAATAGTGTCACTGACCATACGTCTCGGTTATCCGGAACATGTCCCGGTTATTCGTAGTGCGCCCCAGTGTCCCGACGACTTAAAGTCTTAAGCAAAATGGCCAAATTGTCCTGGTTTTTGGTAAGAAGGAAATTTGAATTTTGAAATAGTCAGTTTTATGTGGGCCTAGCCTAAAGGACAGAACAAAGTGTAGTTTGTAATCTTAAAAAATTCGTAACGAAAGAGAAGTTGTCAATTTATAGGTATATGGAATATCATATTACATCTTTAGTAGGCTAGTGAGTTTAGTTATTAGGTTTAAAGAATTATCAAGGTGTAGCGAGAAAGTTTTCATAATAGGCCTAATGGCGGCCCAAGATCTAGGCCTATAGGTTATCGACTTCAGCAGGTCGCGCCAAGGTCGTAATGGGAGTTCGACCGTTCATGACAGCGCTGAAATAGCCTACAGCAATTTCTTTCGACAACTTTGAATGCTGTCATTGTAATTTTTGAAATAAAAAATCGGATGGCGAGGGCCCTGAGGGGGCACATTCCATCCCAAAACCCTTTCCCTGCTCGGCGCTGAACGCTTCGATCTGCGGTCGTCCGCCGTACGCTCCTGTACGCCCCAGAAAACTTAAACTTCCTCTGTGAACCGATTGAGAGATTGTTCGCAATTATAAAAGAGCACTGCATTCAACAGGGACGTAACTAGCGTTGGGCTTGGGGATATATGCTTACTAGAGACTCCTGCTACCGCACTCGTCATCTCAAGGCTGACCCCCCCAAAAAAATCCTAGTTGCGGCCCTGGCATTCAATGCACTGACGACTAGAGCAGGTTATAGATTTCTACACTGAAATCCATGCTCAGCACTAAATTTAACTGAGCCTATGCATTCGATCGTAAGCCTATGGCCCTGTAGTTAAGAAATTATAGGCCTACAATAGATATTTTCCCGAAAAGTGTCCAGGTTTTTGATGGCTAGAAAATGGTCACCCTATTTTAGAGGCACTTTGGGGCATTTCCCATTGCGCTTTTGACACCAGAAAGAGGATTTTATGGTCAATGCGTTCTTAAGACACCACAGTAAAGTCTTAAATGCACACTCCAACGTCACATAGACTAAATCAACATCTGACCCCTCCAATTATTTTTCTACAATTATCATAGGCCTACTGCATACAAGACTTAGTGACAGCAAAGGCTAACTGGTGCGTAATTAGTTGTATTTCAAATGCAGTTTTCTAAAGCAAAAGTTACTTTGCATTGCTTCAGTACTCTGGTGGCATAATATCTTAAAGTGCTTCTGCATAAGTCAACCTCAATGTTGACTCTACAGAGCTACTGTCGCTATCGCCGTCTTTATCATCATTGTTATTGGCATATATATATATATATATACATATATATACATATATATATATATTGTCTAGTCTGTCACCCTAGCGAGAGGCGATGTTCTGCAGAGGCTATACCAGAATTAGGATATATTGCTGAGAAGTTGACCCGTGCTATTATATTAAGGTAACACATGAAGACTGCATAGCCTACTCAGCTCAAAATTTCTCTAGCAGGTCTAGTTTAAATGTCATTTTCCAAATTTCTGTTTCAATAGAAGAATTAATTTTTAAAACAGATTAAAGACTCGATCAAGACGTTTACTGCCAATAAGCTCTGCTCAACAGCATCGACAAATTCGAGCATCAGTAGGCCTAGTAATTTCAGTCCTTCGTTAATAACATAGGCCTACAGCCGAGGCGCCTCTTCAAGGGGCTACTCAGAGGCGCTCCCAACCTCAGCGCGGCCAAATAAAACTGTCTTAAGATGAGAGAGGAAAGTCTGAGAAGGATTTTTATAAAGAGAACGGAGGGTGCATAAGAGGAAGACCATTCCAGGTTGAGGGTCCTACCACCGAGAAAGCATGGTTCTGCATAGTAAAGTTCGAGCAAAAGGGACTGAGAGAAGACTTAGTCCAGTCGAACGAAGGAAGCGGAAATGGTGAGAACAGTACTAAGAGTAGAGCTAAAGAAACTCATATTTACATTTAAGATTACATTGCTTCACAGCGCATACCATCAGGGCCGGATTAACAAATGTGGGGGCCCTGTTCGGTAAAACGGTGGGGCTTAACGTTACAGACTCACTGAAAAAGGACACACAATTGACACAAACGTGTTATATTCAACATATCAACACTCATCTATTAGTAATTCGATCCTTCTTCTAATAATATGAAAATGCCTTTTTATATTCCAGTCTAGTGTTAAAGAATTCATCTAGCCTATTGCCCTATAAGAATATTAGAATCAGACTTTTTTAACCAGAGCATTCATACAAGTAAATTGTGCAGAAGCGATTTATGCCCTAAATAAATTCTTGGGAGTGAAAATATTCTGGCAGTCTTATATGGCAGGACAACGACCAAGGCAAAGGACTTGTACCAGAGCATTTGCCATGATTTGTCCTTCTGTAGCGCCGCCACTGATCACACACTAAAATAAATTATAGACATATATATTTTCGCGCTTCCGCTGAAAGTAGACTTAATTCGTAAAAGCAAAGAGTGTATAATGATGCAATTTCATGCGTTGCATAGGCTAGCACTTGAATTCAGATCGGAAGAGGTGTTAAGTGTCTAAAATCGTATAGTTCTAATATTAAGTAGCCTAGGCTAGTGTTAAAACTGATAGCCCTTGCTAGAATTTCTGGCCGATTTTAAGAAAAGTCTGCTTGGAATTGGAAACTACAATAAGGGCCCCCATACATGTTCAAAAGTTGTAAATCTATATTATGCTAAAATCAATAGTTTTCAAATAATTTGACAATTTGTTTCGATATATCTTTCTCATTTTTACTATTTTGATTAACAGTGATGAAAAATATTTGTATTGCATGTGTGGGGGCCCCCTAAAGTGCGGGGGTCCCTGTTCGGCCGAACATGTCGAACATGTCTTAATCCGGCCCTGCATACCATTAACCATGCCAGACGTCGAAACGCCCTCTCTGTCATATTGATTTTGATGAATTGCATAGTCTATGACATATTTTTCTTTGCATCAGAATTCAGCCTCGTTGTCCAAGTGTTAACCATACATACATGGATAGATCCATGCTTCCGAGAGTATTAGGCTTGTATAAGAACCTGGGTTACAATGTTCGTCTCTATTCTTGTACCCTGTTCATCCGCAGTAGGTATACTTGGCTCTTGTTATAGAAATCAGAAGACGGCTGTCATAACCAGCAAACTTCAAACAGGACCTTCCGTAGCAACGCCTAGCGTATACAGGCGTTTCACGGTAGAATGAACAGTTCCAAGAAGTAATAGGCTAAATTCATTTGTATAGCTGAGTGATTCTGAGGACGATGAAACAGATTTCGAAGTAGTTATGACATCTGGCAGGAAAGCTTAATCAAACCTGTTTATTTCGAATAAATGGTTCTCCTGTCTAATACCGACGAAAGGTTGGACCATGGGCCTATACTGGAGGAGAGCGCAATGTATAACACGCTGGCGCAGAGAGCGATAGGTAACGAGTCCGCGCCCCGCAGGGCTGAGATGCTTTGTAGGCTATTAGGCCTATTATCGCCAATTATTATTGCAGGCTTTCTGCTCTGTTAGTTAGTTAGTAGTTAAAATTTACGAATTCTGTGATCAGTGTTCTTGTGAATTGTTTCAACTGCATAATTGCACACTGTAACCGGCTGAGATCTGTCAAACGGATCGTTGAATAAACGAAAATTATTATTAGGCCTACTTAGGCCTGCTTGCTGTAACTTGCGCTGAGTGACACGATGCATTCTATGCCAGAGTCATTAAAATTTGTCCAGCAAACGTTGACGCCAAAAATTACATCTTTCCAGCATCTTAAAACGGACTGAATAAGATAGTAGGCCTTCGCCCACTGTGTTTCGCAATAATACTCAAGTAATAAAATATTCTAGTGTTCATTTCGAATAGGTAGGCCTATAGAGTTAAACTTATGTTTGAAATATTATTTCATGTTTATAATTATTGTTATTCTATTGTTATTATTATTATTATTATTATTATTATTGTTATTATTATTATTATTATTGTTGTTATTATTATTATTATTATTATTATTATTATTATTACTATTATTATTATTATTATTATATTATTATTATTATTATTATTATTATTATTATTATTATTATATTATTATTATTATTATTATTATTATTATTATTATTATTATTATTATTATTATTATTATTATTATTATTATTATTATTATTATTATGCCTGTATCAAACAGGTTATCTATGTTGCGAATTATAGTCCGCAGTCGATCGAGTCGTGCCCTACGACCGACTTGGTTCGGCCGACGATCGACTCGATCGAATTTGTCGGCGTTGACTGTAGTTTCCTGACTAAAATCGCTGACGACTGCAGTCACATCTTTACATATCCTAGGACCTAAATTACGCATAAATCTTATAGACATAGAAATACTTCAAGGCATCTGCTTAAATTACGAGTGTTTTCCCACGAATTCATGTAACACAAGCCCAGAATTGTTTATTTACTTTTAATTTTATGGCAGTTTCTATACGGAAGGCAACTGACGTAGCCCTATAGGCCTATTATGCACTTTGGTTTTGAAAAGAGATAGTGTGATGATAATTGACTATAGGTCAATTGTATGAATCGCGTGCGACAGCCACAGCAGCGCAGCTGCTCCCATAAATAACCTAACTCGCTGTAAGCTCTAGACGCGCGGTCGATGGCCATGCGTCTGCACGCTACTCTGTGAAAGAGAGCGTGCGGGCCGTAGTTCGATTCCTGAAGGTGGCTATTTCAGAGATTCTAAGTATCGGGCTAGCACGGTCCGTCCATGGGGACCTAAATGGCGTGGCGACACTAATCATCTTCGATATGGCAGTGTCGTTAAACATGTAACAACATAAGCTGGAGCAAAATGTCATATAGGCCTATCAGAGTGAGAAGTCGAAGTAGGTTATTAAGTCCCGTTCTAACAGACATTCTGTCGACCGTCTAGAGATTGTCGGTAGCCTACTGACTATAGAGCTGGCATTTTCTGAATCCAGACAATTCTTAATCTTATCGCATCTTAATCGCTCCATTTTAACCGTAAAATTGTAAAACAAGTATATCTCTGTAGGCTAGTAAATTGCTTCCACAGTTCCACTAATAAGAAAGCGCCAGCTCAGCCAGCGGCCAATTAAGAAGTTAATTATTTTTGCAGTTGTGTGCTAACACGGAAGCAGTTCGTTATAATAATTATCATGTAGGTCGTTTGGAACGTCGGCATATAGCTGCAAAATAGTAAGTAAAAATGTTCAAAGTCGAGTCAGATCGACAAAACAACGATCGACTCGATCGACTTGTCAAAACTATATAACGACTTGCAAGACGAATGGACGATCGAGTCGACGATTTTTCTATCGACTCGATTGACTGCGGTATACCTAGGCTATACAGTGTATGCCTGTACTGCAAAATAATGTCGTGCGAACATTTAAACTTCATGAAAGTTCTAATTGTTCAAATAGAGCTTCACTTAAGCTTAGCGGGTTGGCATCAGTTGATAGTTGATACCAGGATACGGCTTAATTATTGGCCTGTGACAAGTTCCGTTGGTGGGTATCTAACGCAGGCTAGATTAAAGGCTGGTTTTGAATCCTTATTGCTTGAATCTAGTCTAGGAAAATGTGGGCATCTAACGCAGGCTAGATTATAGGCCTAGTTTTGAATCCTTATTGCTTCAATTTAGTCTAGGAAAATGTTCTGGACTGCTGATTCAGAGGTACCGGTATAATGAGTGTTCACATTTACAGCACAACAGAGGATAGGCTTATGTTAAAACAGAGTAGACCTATAGGCCTAGGCTTAATAATATATTAAAAATTATGTGACTGGAGATAGGCCTACAGAGTAATTGGTTATGTATACAGTTAAGTTTATTGTCGGGTAGCCTACTTAATTTTTGAACGTCAGCTGATGTTGACATTAATTTGACCGTCAATTAAATTACATGCAGGAGACTAATTAAACCGCTAATAGGCTCTGTGTTGAAGCATACTGATAGTGTCTAACGAAATCACATTACGATTTTATGGATAGATCGTCATACATCTGTCTTCCTCGTTGTGCATTGTTTTGATATAATGGTTCGATAGTTTGTTGTAGAAATTTGCGCATTTTAGAGTAATAATTCAGTCGACAGTGGCAGTTTAAAAGTGAGTCAAGAGCCAAGAATCGCAATTCGTTTGGTAACGTAGCCTACTAATGAGGATCCGGTAGAAATCGGGCTACTGTGAGTGATCAGATTGAAACAGGCAAGTCTTAGGTTTAGATCTGAGCGAAATTAAGAGCTCACATGATGAACAGAATGGAGAACAGAATTAAAAAACTCTGACCATCTACCTATAGGAGGTCTCAGACTAACTGAGAACCTAATCCTTTTCAGGTCAGCAACATCACAAGAGTTAGAACGGTTTAACACGACCTGATAACGGGATCTCCGTAGATCAAGATTAAAAATGATTAAGTTCGAAGGGTAAACATTGAACACAAATGACTTGGAAGTTTTACGTGACTCAGAACTAAATGAGTTGCAATAGCCAAATCGGCTGAAAAAGAAAGCATTAGCTATAGCTGGACTAACACAGTTTGATGCATGCGAGATAAATGCTTTAAGAGAATGACTCTTCCAGCTAAAAGTTATAGGTCTACTTGAAAACCCGCTCTCCCGGTAAAATTTTGTCTATATATATATATAGTTATGAAGGTTTGCGACATTCAACAGCTCATATCATACCTTTTTTACACATGCCATCTAAACTCTGACATCCTGAATGTAGTTGAGAAGCACTCAATCACTATAGTTATGATCGTTTAATTTCGATTATTTTACTACCCGTCCAGTGACAAAACTTGACAAGAAGAACCAGCGCTAGAAGAAATAGGCCTACATTCCTGAGTGTATCAGAAGGATCTGCTCAACACAGATCTATCAGAAAAACTCGAATTTATCGTTGATTTGCAGAATGGAAAAGAGTCTCTCTCTGCCATTGACCATCCTTGCCGTCGTCTGCATATCCTCTCACCAGACTGGACCACAACTCGTCAGCGGTGATTCTTTCGCATACAACAACTCCAAAGGTACGAAATATCTACAGTCAAACTATAAACTTTAGACAACGACGTTAACTTATTCTTAGACCTACTCTATTTAGAACGTCAACAGTCGTAAATTATCTGACAATAAACTTGCATGAAACTTTAAAGTTCAGAGTCTTGATTAGAATTCAAATTCAGAACTCTTGGAATTAGCCGTTATACACGATACTCAGGCCTAAATTACGAGCTGGAAGTATAGGCTGCCTATAGGTTTATATGCCTACATTAACCCGACTATGATAATTTTAGGTCTAAACATAAACACGTACTATAGCTGTGTGAGTTTGAAGTTTTAGGCCTACCTCCAAAGCGCTATTGTCTCTCAGACTGCTCAAATTACAGGCTTACAGTGAAATTCAATGTCGCTTCTTTTAAGAAATTAGGAAATTAATCGCTCGTTAGCTTAGCAAGGAATGCTGTGAATGGATTAGTGAATAAAATCCATTTCTGACTTGTTTATTTAGCGAATAAAACTTTCTTTATGCAGCGTTATACATGTGCTGACGAGCGGCTGACCATTTTGATGCAAAGAAGAAAGTTAATGAATTCGTTGCTTTATTGACCCATGTATTATGATGTTGATGTGGGGTAGGCTACTCTAATACGCTGAGATCAGGATTTAAGCTTAAAATGTATCGTCGCGAACACAATAATTAACATTGCTGCTGCTGCTGCTGCTGCTGCTGCTGCTGCTGCTGCTGCTGCTGCTGCTGCTGCTGCTGCTGCTGCTGCTGCTGCTGCTGCTGCTGCTGCTGCTGCTGCTGCTGCTGTCTCCATTCTGTTTCCTTAATTTTCTTCCCGGTGCTGATCAGTCTCTCTCTGCCGTCACGTGATGGTATGGAATGGTCGATGTTGCAATCATAGCTTTGGATTCTATCGGTGCCCTATCCCCTCGCCCGACAGCAGGTATTCCGCATTCGCTGCTGTTTTCAATAAACATCCGAAAACTGAATTTTGCACACAGACCATGTCGACTGATTTCCTCTGCTTCAACAAAATTTGCTTCTAAACCGTTGCGTCAAGTCATCAACTGATTACGAATTGCGGCAGTCTATCTCTATGATTACTACTACTGCTGCTACTACCACCACCACTACTACCACTACTACTACTACTACCACCACCACCACCACCACCATCACTACTACTACTACTACTACTACTACTACTACTACTACTACTACTACTACTACTACTACTACTACTACTACTACTACTACTACTACTACTACTACTACTACTACTACTACTACTACTACTACTACTACTGCTACTGCTACTGCTACTGCTACTGCTACTGCTACTGCTACTGCTACTACTACTACTACTACTACTACGACTACTACTACTACTACTACTACTACTACTACTACTACTACTACTACTACTACTACTACTACTACTACTACTTCTACTACTACTACTACTACTACTACTACTACTACTACTACTACTACTACTACTACTACTACTACTACTACTACTGCATCTGCTGCTGCTGCTACATCTTCTGTTACTACCAATACTACTGCTATTACCAATACTACTGCTAATGCCATTAGGCTTACTATTGGTAACACTATTACTATCACTAGTAATAATAATGGTACCAGTAGCAATCATTATTACCATTATAATTATTGCATGGTGACTGTTACTACTGCAGTCAAATAATCAAAATCTCTAAAATAAATATGTTTGTTTCCCCCCTCCCCCAACAGTCTAAGCTGCATTTTTAACCATTCCACATGGACCCAGGGTTGCATTCATCACTGAGAGGACGGTCAACAAAGAACTCCATGAACAGGATTTTTTCGTTCAGACATAAATTGGCCTACAATATTAATTTCATTACTAATGGCGGCTGTATAATTGGGCAAATAAACGTTGAAATGTTTGTCCGGTTGTGGGCGTATATACCCACTGTGCTATGGGGTTATTTTTAAAACGTCTAGTGGGGTCTACGCAGAGCTCACACTTCATGAGAGCACATGAGTAAGATTGATTTTGCGCTTTGCTTTCGAGTGCCGCTTAAGAAATAAGTATGTGAGGGCGTAATGAGGAAGGACAAATTAATTCACATCTGTTAATACTTAATAACACCTTGCTAAGCAAAAAATCTTTAAAAAAATTTACAAACGCAAACAGCTTTCAATCGTAAATTCGTAATCGTAATCGTAAACTCTAAATTTCTAAAGCGCCACTCGAAGGCCAAGGCGGGCACCAGCTTATTCACGAGCGCTGCTTTGAGTTAGAAGGGTTGCCCGTGAGAGTAGTACGTGGTGGTCCGGGTCGAGTTACCATAGGATCAGAGGGGCGGGACAGCTGCTAAGGCGGGTGTCGTCTGGGCCGGGAATTGGAGGGTGGAGGATCAGATGAGACA